>JAAGNO010010912.1:71861-95699 GCA_033439905.1 Ceryle rudis
AGGCAGTGGCTGCTGCTGGCAGTGAGAACACCCCATGGGCAGAGTCAGTACCGAGGGGGATGCAGACCAAGGCCACTGCTGGGGCTTGTGCACCACGGGGGGTGCAGAAAGGAGAAGGTGGCACCTGCAGGGAGGGGCGGCCAGGACAGGGGACCCCAAACTGATGACCATCCTGGTTACCTTTCCTCTCCCTCTGGAGAGTGCTCCCAGTGGTGCAAATCAGCTTCATTTAGTAACACATTTCCTCATCCCTTTAGATCCCGTTCCTCTAAAGCTAAGAATCTCTGATGATTTTTTTTGCACCTGGGCCTTGCCAGATAGATGTTTTTTCCCTTAGCAAAAACCAAAGCAGCACTTTTTTTGTACTCATCCAAAAATTTTTAAAATCTCTCATCACAACAACAACAACAACAAAAATCCATGTTATGAATTAAAAGAATGGTGAATTTCTCTCAGTTTTACCTGGAAGTTGGTTCTGAGGTGTATTGGCAGCACTGTGAAGGAGAAGCTTCCGCAGCTCCTGCCCAGCCGTTGTGTGACAGACGCCTGCACCCGTGCTGTGCTTTATAGACCTAGTAAGGATGTTCTTAGCAGTCTTAGAATTAGGGTGAGACAGATTGTTGCATCTGAAAATATGATGTATGATGTTGCATTGAAGCTGTTAGGCAACTGAATCTTAAACTTGGTGTGATTTCTGTAGACACGTGTAACTGGTTGCTGAAGGCAAATGAGTCATTAACATGCAAAAACATTTCTGTAGAGAATGATTGCTCCTGAACACAATATGGAGCGTGGACCCTTTGGATGAGCTCCAAGTTGTCAGTAGTAGAGTTGAGGGAATGATTCAGAGCAAGTAAAGCAACTGATGAATTTTCCTTTCTGCTCGTAAAGTGTCTTCAGACACATCAACATTTGCTGTGACTGATTTCTAGCCAAACAATTTGTGGAAAGGGAAGAAAATCCCACCACAGAACCAAACAAACTTTAACTCTATAGACTGATCTTGAGAAATTCCCTTGAGAACACAGACACACTACTCAACACCCATGGTCTAGTGAAAAAGGAGATTTATTTTTCAATTGAGGGAAACAAAAAGCTGGTGTCTATTTTTTTAGGAAGTTGCTATGGGCAGAATTCATGGTGTGCAGAAGGGTGTATGCCAGACCAAAATCTGGTGCGCCTGTCTGTATTTGTTAAGAGATGTTGGGTTAAAAGTGAGAAAGGAAGGTGATGTGAGTACCACTGCTGAAAATACAGCATTTGTAGAAGTCTTTTGAAGGTGTATTTTTCTCTGTCTGCAGCAATGGGGCAGTGAACATTCTTAAGGAGCTCTTTGAGACTGGTGGAACATTTAGGTTTTGTGGAGGTCCACACCTGTATAATACCAGGTCAGGAAGACAAAACCAAAGGATGT
Organism: Ceryle rudis; assembly: GCA_033439905.1. NCBI lineage: Eukaryota > Metazoa > Chordata > Aves > Coraciiformes > Cerylidae > Ceryle > Ceryle rudis. The sequence continues at coordinate 73,276 of JAAGNO010010912.1, forward strand.
TCTGAGATGGTTGAGTTTGATTTAATTCTTTTGCTTACAACTCATCCAGAAAATCAGAGACGTTTAGATGAAGATCTCAGGCTTCAGTTCATATTTCTTAATTGAGAGTTTGATCTGGGAGGTTCCTCACCATTTATAACTAGCTGTGTTGAGAACAGAACTAGTCCCTATACATTCATAGCCCCACTGCACTAAGGACTTTCCTGTAAATGGTTTGCTGGAAAAAGGTGCAATATATCTCCTTGATGATGGGAAGTAATGCAGTCAATGGGATACACTGGCAAGCCCCTTGAAGATTTGCCATCTGTCTGATGCTCTCCTGATCTACTTTTATGTTCTTCCTTCTCTCATGCCTTGTCAGTTCAGAGTCCAAGCTGGTTTGAGGAGAGCTTAGCTCTGTGCATGCAATATTGTCTTCAGTTTTGAGCACCACAGGATAAAAAAGACATTGAGGTGCTGGAGCGAGTTCAGAGAAGGGCAACAGAGCTGGTGAGGGGTCTGGAGAAAATGTCTGATGAGGAGCAGCTGAGGGACCTGGGGTTGTTTAGTCTGGAGGAGGCTGAGAGGAGACCTTACTGCTCTCTACAGCTCCCTGAAAGGAGGTTGGAGTGAGGTGGGTGTTGGTCTCTTCTCCCAGGTGACTAGTGATAAGACAAGAGGAAATGGGTTTAAGTTGTCCCAGGGGAGGCTTAGGTTGGATATGAGGAAAAATTTCTTTGCTGAGAGAGTGGTGAGGCCTTGGAACAGGCTGCCTTGGAGCAGGGGTGGAATCACCATCCCTGCAGGGGTTTAATAAACATCCAGATGTGTCACTTCAGGACATGGTTTACTGTTCCTGATAATGTTTAGTAGACAGTTGGACTTGATGATCTTGAAGGTTGTTTCCAACCTTAATGATTCCATGCTTCTGCAATTCCCATTGCAACGAATATGCTGGCCTCAGAGAAGATCTCCAAGTGCCTGCACCCCAGCAGTAACATAGCTGTAATTCTTCTGAGATATGTCCACATTACTATTCATGGATTACTTTTAGAAGATTTGTGGCTCATTGTTCAATGATTCATGTACCAGCTCAAAAATAGAAGGAATATTTGGCACACACAGGTGATCTTTAGTGGTTTAGGAAATCCCTTTTATTTAAGAGCCCAAGAAGAAAACAGCTGTGGAAACACAAAATGGATTTTTCTTTAGTGGTAGAAGCACTGCTGTCACTATGCTGAAGGAAGAACTTGCCTCTTACTAAGCTGATTTTTTTCCTATCAATTCCTGTTTGGTTAGTGCTGTTTAAACTGCATCATTATAATCTTTTCCTCTAATGAATGTTTCAGCCTTTCTACTAAAGCAAGGCGGTTTATGTGTGTGTACACTGTAGAGCCAATCTGCAGTGCCTTGTGGCAGTGTTTGCAGAGGATGTAGTAAGAGTTTAGTGCCATCTCTGGGGAACTGGACCACTATTATTTACAGTCATGGGTGTGTAACTCCTTGCATATCATTTCTGAAATGTCACCAGGATAGAGTTGATATCTAAGTGTGAAATTCTGTGCATGTTTGTGCCATCAAATGTGGCGTGGATTTGGAATTTGAAAAACAGAAACTGGTCCCACTAAATAAAACGAACCTTGTGGAATCATGCTAGCTGCTTCATTTTCTCTCATGTTTCTCTTTCCCTGTCTTGCTGATGGATAGGATGATTTTAAGAGACTTTACTACACGATAAGACTGCCAGGTTTGGATCCACATCCAATTATTTCCAAAGGTCAGAGGCACTTGCACTGGGCATTTTTGTTTGCGTTCCTTCTCTTAATTTCCAGGGACACTGGTGACAAAAATAAGGTATTAGATAACTCCACTGAATACATGGACCCTTGGCTAGATATCACTGATATCCTTCTTACTACAACATATATTAAAAAAGAAGGCAATTTATTCCATATCTGCCTGCTGTAGGGCTTTTTGTACCTTCCTATTCTAGCATTGGGTTTCCCTGGTGACAGAGGGATTGCTCGACAGATTCTGCCTGGAAGTTCTTGTGTTAATATTGGTCTTAACTCCTGGAATTGTCAAACAATAAATAAATGAATGTTATAACAAAACACGCCAAGGCTTTTATTTTTGACATGGTGGAAGAAAGAAAAGTCTGCAACACATGGCCTCTGCAGTTCACAAGTCTAAATACCAGGCCCCTTCTTGGCCAAAATGGTGCGTCTGCAATTCTGCTATGGACACACAAATCACTAAACACAACACTGAAAATGCTCAGGTCTCCTACTGTGCTCTATCTGTCCCGTGATAGAAGGATATCCATTTAAACCTTTCCACATCAATGTCCATGAAAAACTTCTGACTAAATAAATCAAAATGAAGAAAATCATAGACTACAGTCATATTCTGGATACCTAGAAATTAAAATTCAAGTTTATGTTGTCACTCTTTCTTTTTTTTTTATTTTGAAGCTCTATATGCTGGGTTCAAATTTAAAGATTCTGCAGCTTCTCTGACTTGCTTTTACACTTTCTCCTTATATGGATCCAGATCTTTGCGTTTGGTTAGAGGGGGAAAAAAAACCCAAACCCTGAAGACTACAATGTTTCAGATTCTGTGCAAGCTGTAAAGTTCCCCTGAAACCACTTTCATTAGTTTTGCAAAAATTGCAGCCTTAAGGCTTTAAAAAATGCTAAGCAATCAGCAGTCACTCATTTGGGAGCCTAATTATGGAGTTGGGAAACAAATATGTCTTGGTCTATCACTTGCCTTGCATAATATGTAGAATGGGATTTAACCCCACACCTGCTTGTGCAGATGTGTAAATACTTGTGGCTGCTGGGTACCAGTGCAGAAAGTATTTCCGAGTATGTCACTATATGACATGGGAAAGCATCAGGATCCTCCAGCCCATAAACACAAGTCTCCTGGTGGCTGAAACACGTATTTTATGATTTCAAATTGCAGCTGAAGTACTAGAAGTATCCCCAAGGAGACAGCGATGACCTCTAGCACATGACATGCTCACGCACCTATTCCACACTCTGCAGCCACAGTGCAAACGCTGTCCTTCCAGTTGTGAAATAAACATAATTAAGCGAGGATACACCATTCTCTGTAATGTTTCTTTTTTTAGGGACATTTCTTATGTTATGCCAAACAAGCTCATTTGTTTTTCTCTCCATTTTCTCATCAGAATTAAACCAATTCACGCCACAATTCCTTGTTTTTCGGGATGCTTGCTGCCTAGTTTGAGACTATGTGTTTTTGGAGGAAGGTAAACTTGGTTTCCCCTCACCAGATCTGGTCCTGACCCCCTGTGATAGTTAACCTTGGCTAAGGGCATCCTCACTGCCATTTTGCATCAGCACAGCCAGAGAAAATAGGATGAGAAAGCTCATGGGTCAAGATATAGATAAAGAGATCACTCACACCTTACTGTCCTGGGCAAAACAGACTTGTCAGAAAGACAAAGTAAAACAACACCTTTCCTCTCCTCTTTCTCATGCCCAGCTTCACCCCTTCAGTCCTGACTCCTCTCCCCTCAACACTGAGGGGCCCAGTGGGTGTGGATGGGGGTTCCTCCCCACCGAGGGTCCCAGCGGGTCCATCCTAACCCCTCTTAGCTGCTCCTCCATCCTCACCTGTTGTCTCCTGGCTCCAGTGTTGGCCCTTCCCTGGGCTCCATCCCTTCAGGGACAACCTGCTCGGGCTGGAACCACCTGTGTCTGACCTGGGACAGCCCTGGTCCCTCCTCATGTAGGCCACCCTGAGGCAGCCCCTGATGCTGACACCTGGGCACAGACGCTCAGCGCATCAAGACAAAGCCGAGGAGTTTCTATCAACTGACTACTGTGAAAGTTGATTTTCGCTGTCGAAGGCAGCACCTTCAGAGTCAGTGCTTTGGCGCTGGGAAGTTGGTTTCCTGTCCAGGAGAGGCATCCCTTGCTGATGCCCACGAGATGCTGTCGCTCCTTGGGCAGGTGTGGTAGAGGTGTGTCTGCTTCAGGCTTCCTACCCACACACTGATGTGTATCTGCTCCTCTCCAGGGCAGTCACTGTACACGAATGAGCTCTACCTCCCTATTCCTTTTAGATACTGGGTTTCCTTTTGCTTCCATGTCCTGTAACTCCTTCTGGTGTGAAAAATCCATAGATGCCTCCCGCCACTGTCTCTCTTCTTATGTGTGTCTGTTGCCAATCCTTTCTTCTCAGTGGGGCTCAAATGCAGGCTGTGAGTGCCATAGTTCATTAAAATAGTGCAATGTTTTCTGAAAGATTCAAGCAGAGTGGTTCCTCTGAGGCTGTCAAATGTACCTCTGAACTCTTGCTATGAATTAGTGAAGAATGACAAAAACCCAAGGTGTGAGCTTAGGTCAACTGTCCATTATAGCAACAAAGCACTGGTTCCCACTGCATATGATTTAAAAACTGGGAGCAAAGGCACCCTAATAAAATACGTAGGTGATATTAAACAGGAAAGAGTCATGATTGCCAGAAAGGACAGGAGAATAATGTAAGGAGCTTGATAGGAACGTGGGAAAGGAAATATTTAAGGAAAATATTGAGGAAAATAGAAACTCTGATCTGTGTGTGTTGAAACAAAACCATCCCAAGCACCGTCCTGTTAACAGAAAGGAAAAGCGTGAGAAAGAACTAGGCATAACCTACAGAACTCCACAAGTAGGGAGCTTTATCTAGTACTCCAAACCGCACTATTCTGGGCATGTTAGAGATGGGGATGGGTTTGTTTGGGTGGTACAGAGGAAGGATGGGATAATGGAGAATGCCTCTGTCCCCAGCATCATCCAGTGGTGTGTGCACAGACTCCTGTGCCACTCAGTGCAATTTAATCTATAGTGTTGTCCCACCTCTCTATCACACAGGAGTTGTGTTTCCCCTGGAGAGAGTCTCCCATGTGACTCCCTGCTAAATTTCCTGTATTGTAAGGGCTAGGAAATAATTATAGAGACATATTAGGAGAGGCACAGACATAGAGAAATGGCAAGGAAAAGATGTGAAGATTCTTCTGGCAATGAAATTGTGAAGAATAGCTCAAAGAGGAAGATGACAAAAAGAAACTAAGCCAGGAAACTCAAACTTACAAGGAGAGGAGTCAGAACTGCTGAAGCTGGTTATAGAAGAAAACAGTTTACAGAACAGATTCTGCTCTGAACACAACTGAGATTTGTAATTAAAGCTGGTCAGAAGTCAGTGGAGCTTTTTTAAGAAATAAAAGTCTTGCAAAGAATTGGTATGCCAGGGTCAGACCTATCATCCTTCTTTGCTGGTTTATATCTCAGACTGCCAGTCCTCTGGGCATTAAGGAAGAAAACTTCACCTCAGACAGAATCTGACCACATAGTTTTTTTTTTTTCTCCTGATATCTGATATATCTCCACTACATACCACCAGTTTAAACCATCAGTTGCTAATGATGAAATTAGTCTAAGCCTAGTTAGCTATCTAAATGTCCATGACATTCATGATCTGATTAAGGAAACATAGGAAAATGCCCTACATCATCTTCTGAGGATGAGAAAAACTAAGCATTTGTGAAAAACTAAAAGCTTTTCACTTTGCAGAGATTAAACAAAAAACTCTCTGTTGAAGAGAGGTTGCTTTTGTTTTTATTTGTGAGAGCATGGTGAAATAAAGCCTGAGCAAATCAAAACATCAACAGGGCTAGAATAGTCTGAAAAAAACTGAAAGGCCATTTTCTTTTTTGACAAGTGATGTGAATGAAAAATGTCAACCAGTTCTATTTATAACGGGCGATAGGAAAAGAAGATGCATTTAAATGTGGCTGTGGGAAGTGTTCTCATTTCTGTAGTTTGTGAAGGCTCCGTCTGATTCCTCTGAGATGAAAAACTAGGCAAGCAGGTAGGAGCTCATGCTTTACTAGCATAATCATCTTAGCAACTCTGAAGTCATAGGAGCTGCGACGATTCATGCTGACTGAGATTTGCTTCTTGATACTCTGAAGTTCTAATCATTTGGCATGTAGCAGGAATAACATATTTTAGCTAGTTTATTGCAAACAGCCCAGCTACTGCCTTGGCCGGTGCGTGTCCTTTTGTTACACCCATTCTCCAGCACTGTTTTTAAGTCAGTTATCACAAGTCCTCTCTCACTGCTTGTAGCTCAGTTCCTTTCAGCTCTCATCCAGAAATGCAGTTTATCTTATTCTTAGCTTTCACTATATGTAGGCATTTTAATGCCAAAGAAGCTCATAAATAAAAATATATATTCGGATGTGTGGCTGAATTAAGCATTATTCTGGCACTAAATGCAAGATGCTAGTTCACAAGATTTGAGCCTGGTTTGGTTTATACTGTTTTGTCTGGAAGGTCATTCCACTGCTCCATGCATGTAAGAGAAAGATGTAGGCAAAGAGTAGTTGACTGCAGAAAAATGAGAAATTCAGCTTTCAACCGATTCATTATTTCTAATTGTGACCTCTTCCTGCCCACAGAACACTCTGGGTACTTTATTTTTTTTTTTTGGATTTCAAACTTCAAAATGGAATCCATTCCCTAATATACAGTACCATACCCACTGACAAACTGTAGGTGATAGCCCACAAAAGACAAGAGTACCTCTTACCACTCTGTATGGCCTTAGTTCATGGTGTGACATCACGTAATAATGCTTAATCTCCCCTCTTAACAAGACCTATTCAGCTCTTGTGTTTCATTTATAATCCATCATTCGCTACATGCCACAGTTTTTACTGACAAGTAATTCGCTACCTTATCAGATCAGTCACTAGTCCATCTGACAACATCTGGGGCAGAATTGTATCTTGAAGTCACTAAATGCAACGAAAGCTGCTTCCAGCTCAGTTTTGACTTAACCTTTCCCCTCACCAACTTTGTCCTCCCCAGCTGCATGATTTTTGGAATAGCTGCAGCTGCAACTGAAGTGAGTAGATGAAATCCTGGCTTCCAGCTGCAAAGCTTCAACTGACCTGCATTTAAAAGAAGGGGATTTTACATAGTGGGAGTCATTCAGCACCTTTGAAAACCAAGGATTTAAGAACTGGCCAAAGGTCAGAGCAGAAATCAATGACATGAAAAGGACTAGACCTCTGTAGGGTCTAACTCCCAGTACTGCCCTGGAAACACAAGGTGCTTTCTTTCCAGGTACCATGTCACAGACTTTTCTGTCATTTCTAAATGTTTTTTCCTAGTACAAGCTAGACTGGGGAAGCAGCGTGACAATATCCTGGTAAAGTTGCAAATGTGCATCAGCTCCTTTATCCTGCACTGCAAGGGAAGGTGAACATTTTGGAAATAAAAATGTCTGCAGGCAGGAGGAAAAAAATCAAGCTGTAAAAGAGAAGTGAAAAACACAAGCTGTTAAGAGTATGAAAGGTACAAGAGGGTAGGAGCACTGATGCCTTGAGATTTTAAGAAGGGCTGTGTTGGCCTAATAGGAACTTACCCCAGTTTTTTTCCCTACTTTGAGAATGGGGAGCATTACCTACAAAAAGAAAGAAAGAAAGAACCTTGGCTGCTTTGAAGGCTGTTAAGTGTGCTCACCTAGAGAAAGAGAAAAAAGGGGAGCCAGCTCGTAAGGATTGACAATGCATGAGAAAGTGAGCTGCTGTTAGCTCTGTGAGGTCAGCAGGATTTTCTTGATCTAGTTTATCAAGTTGTCTTGCTAATCCAAAGGTTATATCCTTGTCCTTTGGGCAAATATTAGGCTGAAGAAACTGTTCCTTGTTTTTTTGGGGGCAGGATTGCTAATACAGCAGCAGAGAGAACAGATCTTTGATTTGCAGCATAAAAGATGGAAAGCTGTAGAGAAAACATGCCTAATCCAGCTCCTGTTCATCTCAGCATAAACACTGGTTTATTGCAGAGTAACACTGGCAAGAAGGAGACCAGCTTCAGTCTTGATACTTGTGACTGCCAACAAGTGTTTGTGTTCTCTCTCTCCTCCCTGAGTACCCAAACAAAAACACAGCTCAGACTTGCACTTAGTGCACTTGAGTATAGATTTAGAAGATGAGGGGCTTTGGATGCTTTCTTTTTTCTTTTTCTTTTTTATTACCATAAATAAGAAAGCTTTTTGTTTTGTTTTGTTTTCCTTAGTTTGAGTACAAAAGGTCCAAACCCAGGCTGGAGCATTTTAGGTGCTTCATGGGACCTCTGCGCACAAACAGAGGAACTGTTGAGATCGTGGGTAATGAAGTTCCCTATTGCCTTCCGGGGAACAAGTGAGAGTAGCAGGTTTGTGTCCAAGTGTGTTGGGTTTGTGTCTGGTTCAGGTTTTGGTAGCAGGGGAGGTGGGCTACTGGCGTGCCTGTTGTAAGAAGCTTCAAGAAGTTCCCCCAGCTGCCAGCTCTAAGTCAGACCTGCCTCTGGCCAAGGCTGAGCCAACCAGCACCTCTGCAATAACATATTTAAAGAGGGGGAAAACCTGCTGGAGGACCTCTTTTGTTATGGGGGTTATTTTCCTTTGGAGAGGAGTGGGATGTGAGAGACAACTATGGGGACACTGAGGTCAGTGAGGAAGGAGAGGAGGAGGCATTGCAGAGCAGCCTTTCCCCTTTGGCCTGGGGTAGGATGGCAGACTGATCCTCTGCAGCCCTTGGAGATCAACAAGGGTAACAGAATCCTGCCTGTGGCCCCTGGAAGGACACATGCTGGAGCAGTTGGCTGCTCCAAAGAAGACCATGACTCTGGGGGAAGCTCACACTGGAGAGGTTCATTGCTAGGAGGATTATGGCTCACAGAAGAGATCCATGTTCGTGGGAGAAGCTTGTGGAGGACTTTTTCCTGTAGGAGGGACCCTATGGTGGAACACAGGAGGACTGTGAGGAGTCTTCCCCCTGAGGAGGAAGAAGCAGCAGAAACAACAAGAGATGGACTGACCACAACCTCTGTTCCCTGCTCCACTGCACCACTGGGGAGGAGGAGGTAGAGAACTTGGAGCAGAGCTGAGCCTGGGAAGAAAGGAGAGGTGACAGAAGGTGTTTTTAAGATCCAGTTGTTTTTCTCACTGTCCTATTCTGACTCAATTGGTAAATTTGGGTCTTTTTTTTTTTTAATTACATCACTTTCGTTTTTCAAAGTCACATGTCTTTTGCCTGTCACCATAATTGGTGAGTATGCCCTCCCTGTCCTTGGTCTCAACTCTCCAGCCTTTTGCTGTATTTTCTCCTCCCCACCCCACCAGAGGGGGTAACAGTGAGCGAGCAGCTGGCTGCTGCTTTGTTGACAGATGAGTTGGCTTGAACCATGAGACCAAGGCACTCCAACACAAGGACAACTGGAGGTATTGCAAACAGCTTTTTTTTTACTACATCATTCATCCGTCATCACTTCAAACTCTACAGCAGTGAAGCATGATGAAAACTGAACTCCTATAAACTATACGCTTTGGTCACAAGTCCTTTCAGACAAGCATCGTGTTCTGCATGCATGAAGGAACTTGTGCCGTGGGGTTCCCCCCATGGTGTGCATAATCTGGGTAACGCAACATTACAGTAGACATCTGAGATACATGCAGGACGAGAAAAATGTGACTGTGGTTCGGACTTGAGCTATCAGCATGATGCAGCTATGAAATGGACCATCAATGAGACAGAAAGTTGACTTGCTCATGTATGAGACCCTGGAGACTAATGTCTTAAGTACAAATAGCAAGTGATGAATTCTGTGAGATCTACTAATCAATCTCTAACTGCTACAACAGAAACCAGGTTTTGTTCTCTCCAGACAAGCTGGATAGGTGCAGGTTACCTGCCCTTTCTGCTTATCGTTAATCATTTAGCTATGATTGAACTCCCACGTGGTGAGAAGGAATTTCTGGCATTTGCTCTGTGGGCTGGCAGGCTGTCAAGTAACTGTAGGATTCACTGAGTCTGGAAGAGGTTCTGGGCTGGCCTGCCACTAGTAAATGATGTTGTTTTCCTTCAACAGTCCACCAGCGCTGGTATCTTGAGTGTCTTTCATCTAATTTTCTTGCAAGCTGGAATCGGACAAATATAATAATGGTATTTTTCACTCATTTGCAGCAGCGCTTTCCTTTCAGTGGTATTGAAGTACCCCTCAAAAGCCAAACTTCTTTGGGAAAATATTCACGTATTGGTTTTAGTAATATAAAACTATTATTACTGCCTATCTCCCAGGGGTTTTGTGAAGCTTGTTTAATTGAGGTTTGAACTGTCATTATTTGTGAGATGAGATTATCTATCATTCATGAGCTTTCAAATGAACACTAGTTTGTCTGGGAGAAAAAAGGCTGGCAAATCCTAAAAGTTTCATGATTTTCAGCACAAATAATTATTCCTCTAAATATTCATCCTTTATAGCTTGTTATTTGTTACTTGTGTTCATTGTCCACAGTTTGTCATTTGTCATATTCCTGTCTAGAAAACTCAGTCACCCAGTCAGGTGCCAGAAGTAATAGTATGTGACTTTTATGACCGTTCATCCACCATAAGTAACACACAGAGGAACTCGCACAATCAAAGCAAACAGTGCATGAATAACACGTAGGCAAAATTTGTTTACATGAGCTATTCTGTGAATATTTATGAACTAGAAACACGTTTGTAGAAATTAGGATCAGAGTGCAAAGAGAAAAGCAGGGCCAAATTTGCTGTAATTCAAGTTCTATCCATAATTTATTACTATGTGGTATTACAGATGGGTAAACTCCAACTTTTAAGTTCATATGAGTTGCACAAAGTCATAGAGCAAGGTGGTGGGGCCAGAAGGGAAATGGTAACGTGGCAATGCTTTGAACCTGCATGGCAATGACTTTGCTGCCTCCCAGCCTGTGCTGCTGTGTCATGAACCCTGCTAGACCTCATTGTGGATGTGCAGCAATCACCAGCATGTCATTAGATTCACCTACATCCTGCTCTGGTAATTTCCTCCACATTTCCCATCACAGCATGGGAGATGCTCCTCAGGCACCAAAGGCAGGAGGAACTGTGGAAGGAAGCCATGAAGATGTTTTAAATCTGCAACAAGGTCAAAAAAGCCTTGTGGCTCAGACACCATCTGTCCTTCCACCTAGCAGAGGTCTCGTCTGTCGTAAAGTATTTAATCCAACATGGCTATGAAAATTTCCTAGAGTGTTCATATTTATGGATGTGGAAGTGGATTTTCCCTCTTTGATGACACGCATTTTTTTTTTGCATGGAATCTTTTCTCTTTTTTTAGACATAAACAGAACTCCAGCTTTTGTACTTACAGATTCCCTATGTATTTTGATGTAGCTGGAGGGTCACAGGGGATAAAGCTGCTCTGCATTATTTCCTAGTAGAAAAGGCATCTTCTTACCCACAAAATTGAGCAGGGACTTAGATTAAAACCAGACAAAAGCCTGAGAGCATAAGCAACGAATTAAAATCCCCTTTTGTCTTTCATCTGGCAATATAATCCTGCCTCATATTTTAAACCACAAATGTTGCATATTTAAATACAAATATTGTGTGTGTTACACCGACCAGCTGCATAAATCCTAGTGGCCTTGGAAAATTAATGTTTTGTTTTAAGTAAAGCTGAAGTTACTCATGTTATTTCACTCTATCAGTAGCAAGTACATTAACATTATCTGGTGTCTGCAAGCACACTATTAATTTACCTTGTACTGTCCCAATAGAGGGAAAAGAATTGTTCAAGGCAATGAGGCGTATCCACTTCCACTCCTTGGGACTCTTTACTTCCAAATAATCAATATTAATGTGGTGAAGGGAGGGCGGAGAGGAAAAGGATCCTCTGACTGATTTATCAGCTAAAGCTACATCACAGTGCAGTGAGAGTCTGAAGACTCTTTAGCAGACTGAACAGAGCCTAAATGGTTTATCCAGGGTGGAAGCACTGTCAGAGTATCCATCTGAAGTCAGGATTAATACAACACTTGGCAGCCAGGAAGGTGGCAGATATAAGTTTCCCTTTGTAAAATGATACGTTCTTGATAGTAGAAAAAAACCCCAACATTTTCTCGAACATACCTGCTCACTTCACTATTAGCTTTTTTTTTTTCCCATTGGGGAAAATGTTTTCTACAGAAAAGCAGGTGGTTTTTTTTTCTCTGATCAGATTTACTTTTTGCCTACAGGTCAGAAGAATGGCACAACACACAATTCTTAACGATATCTGAGGTAACTGCAGCAAAGTATGACTGGAAGTGAAAACCTGAAATATTGTGTGTGTGTGTGTATAATTTTTATGTAACATGACCTGAATTTTCCTTTTTAAACCACAGGAAAAGTAATAACCACGGAATGAATGGCCTTTTGTCTTTTTGACCTTCAGCAAGCAAACAGTTATTTTAAAAACGCATGATGATAGGAAATGCTGTAATCTTTACATAGGCTGAAGTTGGGGAGGGGTGTCAAGCACGCTGTAGCAATACTAAAACATTTGGTTCTGCTGTCCACAATAGCACGTGCTTCCACTTGAAGATGCAGGTAACATTCACAACAACAACAAAAAAAAAAGCTTGGCTAGGGGGAAAAAAAGATGGCTCAAATGGTGTCAGGAAAAACAATTTATTTTCCCCATATGACTAACAAGTAGAATAGAGTTTGGTGTAGTTAACTTGCTACTGTAATTACAAAACACAGGTGCTTAACTTTCCTCCTTCCTTTACTAATTATTATATCAAATTAAGGTGTAAGATTAAAGAATGCCTCGACTCATGCCTATACACATAAACTAATTATATGTGAAAGCACAACTTCGTGCTCATGAGGCCAGCCTGTGGGGCTTTATAAAGAAGGATGTCCCAAAGGTAGACCAGGCAAGTTTTTAGTCTTGTCCCTTAAACACTGTGATGCCAGGGAATACTTCAGTGCCCATGGGTGGACGTTTTCAGTCTGGAATTAGAGCACTCAACACCTTGCAGGACCATGACACAATTAGAGCACTCAACACCTTGTAGGGTCATAATACAATTAGAGCACTCACCACCTTCACAGGTCATGACACAATTAGAGCACTCAACATCTTGTAGGGTCATGACACAATGAGAGCACTCAACACCTTGCAGGGTCATGACACAGTTATGCAACAATGGGGGTGATGACCCAATCTATGCAGTGGTGACACCGAGGAAGGATAAGACACTGTTGACCTTCTCCTTGTGCTCTTCTTTTCTCAGTGCTGGAGAGGACCCAACCCCTGAGACATCTGCCATTTTATGGGGTGGTTTGTCACAGTGACCCAAAGTGGGATATAACTCATCTAGGTTTAGGTATCTGCAGTGTGGACTTTCACACAAGCTAACCAGAGAAGATCCTCTTTATACACAGCAGAGAGAAGTAGGCACTTTTAGGATATAACTTATCAACTTCAGACACTTATGTTTGAGTCAGCTGAATCGCACCCTTGGTTCTGTTCATTACACCCACATGTAGTCAAATGCAATCTCCTAAGGTTTATTCTCTGCTCCTTCTCACAACCTGAAGTGAGGACACTGTCCACTGCAAAGCCTTTTTGTATGTTGGATAACACAACACGAATCTGCCTGTAAATGCGTGGCAGGTTTATGCAGCTGAAATGTAAGGATTTAAACCAGTGAATCAAGGGGCCATAACTAAGAGTAATGGGATGATATTGAGTGAGGCAAGTGGTACAGTGACCGTTTGGAAATGCTCCTGGGCACTTCAGGGGCTTGGACTGCGGAAGGTGCTCTCAGGGGAAGGAACACTACATAATGTGCACTTAACTATATCTAAAAGGCACAACACTGCACTGAACGGTGCCCAGACTAGATGATATCATGGGGTTTTACGGCCCTTTACTCTAGGTACTAGGTTCTAAATCATTGTTGAAAACCTGTATCACCTAATTCTTCTCTGGGGTAACTTTTCTGAAGTTCTCAAGGGTAAAAATGAGCCCTCACAAGTAGGAGAGAGTCCTGCAACACCTAGAGGCAACACTAAGAAGCAACTGAGATTTTAGTAAGAGATAAATTCAGTTTAGCTTGAGGTAAGAAATAATTCCATTTCTCCCTAGCTGCATGGAAATTACAGCCTAAAAAAGCCTCCCATAACTATCCAGTTGCAAACACTATGTTAACAGAAAAAAATATCATTTGCTGAGGGCGTATATCAAACCTTTCCCACCTGTGTCTGAACATAAAGAAAATGGGAAAGACAAAAACCTCAAGGAATATATAATAAATGAGACACCTATTTAAAATAAATTATTTTAAAATGTTTCTTTGAAGAAGAGTATATGCTTACCACAGTTGCTGGAAGCCCATTTCTTTACATATTTCTATCACTTCTAATTGTTTTGGTCCTTAGGAAGATTTATTAGATTTTCAAATCCTGCTTTTTTGATATTCCTTGCACTTATACTGGGGACAACTTTATGGTTTTTATCCCCATCAAAATTGTCTTAGACTCCAATGGGTGTACTCAGTCTAGGTTGAAGAATTCACATCTGCAGTACTGACCAGCTAAGTGGAGAAGGATCAATATTCCTTGGAAACAAACAGGAAAAGGCATAAGAGTTAGGTAAATGGAGGTCACTCACTAAAGAGTTAGAATGTTTTCTCCCAAAATGCCAATATTCTGGTTTTTAGCCTTGCTTTCCGGGCAGTTCTGAAGAAGACATGAGACAATATGTAATTTTATTTTCATATTCCTGTTTAGAAACACAAAACCAAGGCAAGAACAACAATCTGCTTGTTACCTTTCCATCCTAAAATGAAATTCAAAGCTTCCGAAATCCTTTGAGAAAATCCCATGAGATTTCTAGAAAAACTTTGTACCTTTGGAAAATTCAGGTTTCCCTGAATTTCACCTGAAGGTGTCCCTAAAATACATCTGATACTTGCTGAATTGCACTCCGATGAAGATGTGTGAAGATAACTATAGGCACTGGTTCTTCAGCTCTTCAAAGGTCAACTGCATCAGGATAAAGTCCTAGCTGACTAGAAACTATTTCTCTTTAATCACTGTGAATCTTAATTAGACAGTACTAAGAAGAATAATCTTCTCTTACCTTCACATGAACAATAATTCAAGATGTAATAGAATGTACTTATAGAATTCATAGAATCATTAAGGTTGGAAACAACCTTCAAGTTCATCAAGTCCAACTGTCTACTAAACATTCTCATGACCACTAAACCACGTCCTGAGGTGCCACATCTGGATGTTTATTGAACCCCTGCAGGGATGGTGATTCCACCCCCTCCCTGGGCAGCCTGTTCCAAGGCCTCACCACTCAGCAAAGAAATTTTTCCTCATATCCAACCTAAACCTTCCCTGAGGCAACTTCAGCGCATTGCCTCTTGTCCTGTCACCAGTCACCTGGGAGAAGAGACCAACATGAACATGGAAGAGAGAAAAAGAGAAAGGTAGTTTGTGGTTGCTCTGCTTGAAGGAAACATCCAAACACTGCCTTCTGGTTAACATGATGTGAGAATTGTGGACCTAGTCTTACAGGAGAGCAGCCACGCACGTTTTCAGTCTTTTTCCCTCAACAGATAGTGAATGGACACCTACCAAGAACCAAACTCCACTCATTGCCTGAAGATTAAGTGAAGCACTTCCCTACAGAGCTGGTGCTGACTGCATCTCCAGCTCTACACTTTGACTCTGCTCTTCCACCTTCTGTACTTGCAGATATTATCCTTGCTTTTTCTCTACAACAGCTGATAACTCATCGAACAATGTGGCCTCAGAGCCACACACAGAACAGGAGATATTTCTCCAGCAGCAGCACTAGAAAGGGAAGAGCCCAGCATCTTTCCGCTTCCTCCCTGCATTTGCAAAGCCAAAAGAGCAGTCAGAGCGAGTAACCTCCTGCCCTTAGTGCAGCAGCCACTGCCTCATTAGCCCGAGCACACTCCATCTCTCTGCTTTAAGTGCAAACCTGCGCTCGCATCCTCCGCTCAGTTTCTTACCTCCTATTCACATTTATTATTGATATCACCTATCAATAATGCTTTCCGCTGCTTCAAGAGTTTGGCCTGCCTGCCAGATCCTGACTTTCAAGTGCCCTTTCCTTCATCTCATTATGTTTTTAATGATATATATTTTGTTCCTTTCTTTTCCCTCCTCTGTCTGTCCCCTTCCTCATGAAGGGAGGGAAAGGAGTTGGTTGGGAGCATGCCAAAGGTAACCATGTCGATGCTTCAAGCAGCTGCTCCCACACTGACCTTCAGCCTACTGTCCATCTACCAGCGCCTGATGTCCTGGAAGGGCAGCAACTGCACTTGTTTGATGCCCTATTCAAGCGTGGACGCTTGCTCAGGACCACCACACAAGAGAGGAAAACCTACTTATTTCCTACTTTTGCTTCAAATAGCTGCATTTGATCTTTGAAAAGATCATCACCTTCATCAGTTTTCTCAGCTTTATAATTTGCAATCTTCAGTCCATTTTGTCTTCTGTTTGTTTTCCAAGTCAGATCGTGTCTTTTTCTTTTCTAATGGCTAAGGTAACATCCTGTTACTTAGAAGACACAGCATCATTAGAATAGTTACACTCGAGAACAGGATTACAGCATCTACCCAGAGACATCCTGAGTGCTGAGCAGAAGCAGGATTAGTAAATTATTGTAATAATTGATTTGACTGTTTTGTCTAATTGAGCAACCTGAACACAAAGGGTTTGCAAATAATATCATAATAATTCAAGCATACATATTTTGAGGCCATAGAGGAAGTTTCTTTTGACTTTACCTTTCTAACAACTCTGTCCTGACTCCAGTCTAATACAGGTTTCTGTCTCTGGCTATTTCCTCTGTCTTCTTGCTCTGTGAGTCTGTTTGGGTCAAAAGCCACATGTGTTATGTTTCCAGAAACCCAATCAACCAATTATGTCATTTCCCATTATTACAGTAATTCAATTGGATAAGAATAACAAGAGATGAAAAGCAATAGCCAAGCAAGATCCAGCTTTCATGTTGAGTAGAGGGATCCTGATACACTGCTCCTGTCCTTCTCTGCCTGCTCAGGCACTTGGTGTGACTGTCAAACCTTTTAAGCTTTGCTGGCCTGGAGCACACAGAAGGTAAAACTACTATGGTCGCACATAGTCACTAGTCCTCCGAGTTCTACAGACCACATTGTGACTCTGTCAACAACTAAGAATTTCAGAGTATTTATAGAAGGGCCATAATGTGATTTGATGTGGGAGCAAGAGTTAATTATAAGGCGCAGAAGTCAGAAGAAGCAGGAGAGTCTTGTGAAGACATTGTAAGGATCTGAACAGAGAAGACATCAAGTCAAGTGCTCTTACGCTGTGTAAAAGACATGCATACGGAATCCAATTAAGGAGACATCTTCCAGCTTGGAGACAGTACTCTTACTCTGTTGACTGGGTAGCAGCAATATTTCCCCTGTGCATCAAAGAGCCGATCTAGCCCCGATCAGGGATGCGCAGGATGCTCAGGTACAGTTGATCTGTGTCCCTTCAGCACAGTCTGTATAAACTGCTGAACACTGGGATGCACCACATTTTATGGCTGTTGTGATGCAAAAGGATGGCTCTGCACGTTATATCCATTCTGGACGACTACCAGAAGAATTTCTAGGAGTTGGGCAGGGGAAGGTGTCCATTTTGCCATGGCAGAGCTGTTGCAGATCTGCCTCTTTGTTCACCTCTAAACACAGGGGCAGGTAATTTACTGTCTGGTCTTAGGTATCACAGTTCCATGGTTTCAGGACACCGAGTAATCCTGATCTCTTACTTGTATGAGTAAGGCAACAGCATGAGTGTGACTCGATTTGGTGCCTCTGGTGCATTATAGAATTTATAGATATGGAAACATAAATACAAGGATTTCTGTCTTATCAGATTGATGTCCTCTACGCTCATACCTTTGGAAGAGCTGTGATAATTGAGATAATCCCCATCTCTTAAAGCAGCTTTTTAAGCTGTGATTATTTTGGCAGCACAGCTCAAGTTTTATCACTCACAAAAATGCAGAGGAGGAAAAGGACAAAACACTTCTTTATTTTTGTTCAGCTTTAACCCAAATAAACCCAGACCACTGAAAACAAGAAACATCTCCCTCTACACAGCCCTCCTCTGTTTACTGTCCAGGTATTTCTGCTTGCTAGAAAGCACCTCTAGAATTGTTTTATCACTTTTATATACTCTGAATATGCTCACAAGCAAAAGGATTTCTAAAATGCACAGTCCTGTGCTCTGCAGAGGCAACAGCCTATGACAGTGAAAATGTAAGTCCAGAGCATCAGCAGAACATGGAAAATTCAAAACCAGGACTTTGGTTAAGTCTTCACAAAGAGAAATTTGTCCCTAGTCTTCTCTTAGCTAACTCATAATAACTGAGGTAACTTTCTGCCTTGAGTCACCTTGTTCACTCAGATGTGCATGAGATCTAAGAATTGTTACTTTCTTTGAGTTTCCTGCTTGCTATTTTGTACTCTCTCCTGTCTCTGTTTGCTGCTTTTGAGTTGTATTTTCTGCCCTGACAATGTGTGGGAAGGTTGAGGGTCTAACTCAAGCTGCAGATTTACTGAGGCACACATATGTCACGTCTTCCTGACTCCAGCCTCAAAGTCTACTCCTGACATCATTAAAACAAATGTTTACATCAC
The DNA here is from genome assembly GCA_033439905.1 of Ceryle rudis. Classification (NCBI taxonomy): domain Eukaryota; kingdom Metazoa; phylum Chordata; class Aves; order Coraciiformes; family Cerylidae; genus Ceryle; species Ceryle rudis. Next base: position 91,810 of record JAAGNO010010912.1, read on the forward strand.
CTTCCATTCGGTCTACTATGCGAGTACCACTGAAGCACCCAGGGCATTACTGAAGTATCGGTGCGGTACAGAAATGATGTTAAAGTTAGGGATTAAAGTGAGGAATTTAGGCACTGTAATACTCAGGCACGTTAGAGGAATTTCAGCCCTAATGTCAAAGCCAGTGCACAGTAAGTTCATTATCTAAAACCAGGCTTCAAAAAAATCAATGATCAAGGCAAGGATGTGTCTTAAATGACACCTTTTTTTTCTAGTAGATGGTGAACTGTGGAGTATGGAAGTCCTTGAAAAACTGTAAGTCAAACTGCAGGCTGTTCCACAGCTGGTTCCTTCTTGGAAGTTATTCCACTTTCTATGAAATGCTTATCCCTGCCATAGTGAAGAGTGTAAAAGCTTATTCTTGTAGCTGGAGCACATAGCTAAGAGCTGCATCCCAGAACTTGCCTCACCAGCTACTTTCCAGGGCTTCTTGATAAAAACTTATTATACACAGAAGCCATTTCCAGGTACGTGAGGGACAAGATGAATTTGGAACACAGAGTTTGGATAAACCATGGGTAACAAATCAGAGTAAATGGTGCTTGACCAGTGTGATTGCATTCCATGGTGAAATGCCAGTCTCTATGGACATGGAAAGGGTGGAGTTTAAATCGTTTACATTGACTTTAGGAAAGTTTTTAATGCGGTTCCTTTAGTATCCTTGCAGTCATAATGAAGATAAATGTACACGACATGGTGAGTATTAAATTAACTGGATTGTCAGGCTCCAAAGTTGTGGTCATTGGCACAAAGTTTACCTGGGAGCAATTATGAGTGGTGCTCCTTGGTGATTGCTACTGGGGTTGGTAAGTTGCCATTTTCAAATGATCTGGGCAGTATGAGCACACCTTTGGCAATTTTACAGATGACTGCAAACTGGACCAGTTCACTCTGGATTAGATTTGGTTTGGGAATATCTAGTTCCCATTTTTGAGACCAAAACATTGGGGTTTCGGGGTGGATGCTCATCTCTGATTTCCTCTCGTCTCTACCCTTAAAGCATGGATTGGTTGAGTGAGAAAGAGTATTGATATTTAAATCTGAGGAGCAGAAAAAGATGTTTATCACAAGCCTGGCATCCTCAGTGAATGGTGTCACCCTCCAACGGCTGTTAGTGGCCTCCCTCCTATTACTTTTTCTGACTTGCTGTTTTGAGGCAATATCCCGTAGCTCAATGTAAATGGGCCAGAAAGTGTCAGCTGGAAGAAACAATCTGAGTACTGTGGTTTGAGGAATACTATGGGTATTAGTGCTTCTTAGGGATCATAAGCTGAGAAGAAGAGGTGTAGTTTCATAGAATCCCAAGTTGGAAGGGACCTCAAGTATCACCTAGTCCAACCTTTTAAGGTAATCTATATATATATATATAGTTTAAATTAGTTTCTGGATCTCAGACAGGCAGAGCATTAGTTAGGTGCCTGCTCACTTAGCTCTTTCCAGATTGACATTTCCTGGGAGACTTCAGGCTGTCGAGAAAGTTTCAGAAATAAAAACTCTGGCTTTTAAGACCAGGATAGCCAAATCCTTTTTTTTTTTTTTTTAGACCTGGAGCACCTTGTCCATTCTCTTCCTAGCATAGTACTACTGTATTTACTTATCCAGAGAGCTTTGTTTCTCTTTATTATGCTACAGTGGAGATCAACATTATGTAGTTGGCTGGTGAGATGCGATGTGAGGTTCTGCACTGACTCACTTTGGCTTGAGATAAATAGCAAGAAAATAACAGAAACCAGAATCACTGTCATATTGTAAGACTGAATCTGTTCGGGTTATTTTTAAGAAACATCTTAACTGGTATTTTCAGCTCTCCAGCCTATTGACTTTTTGTTTTCTATGAGCTTTTTCTTCCATTGTCTCTGCCTAGTGGTTGGGTTTTGTTGTTGGTTTTTTTCCCCCATCACTATATCTTATCATTCCACCACTCAGCTTGCCACATGAATAATTAATACTGCTTTTATGCTAAATGTCCCTGCATCACACATAATTTGACCTCACTGCCTGACCGAGTAACTGTGCTAACCCCTCAGGACTTGTTACCCACACTCTCTCTATGAAACATATTTCTTCTTTGTGTTTGACTTCACCAAAATTCAAAACACTTTGATCACAGTCACATGACTATATTTTTGATTAGCTGTTTTTCATCAGGGAATAAGAAAGAAAAAATAAACCACTAACCTTTCTGGAAGCTAATTATATTATTGGTTGCCAGTGATTGTCCCTGTATTATCTATTGTCATCTATCCTTGAACACACTGACTGAAGAAATTAAAATTTGCCTTCTACTACATTTAAAAACTGGTTTTATCATCCAGAAATATTCAGTGCAGCCTTCAAATGTGTTTTAGGAAGGAGCTGTTGCTTGCATTTACTTCAGGATAATTGGGAAATGTCTCTGTTTATCATATTGGCTCTCTATTCAGCAAAATGTGTTACACCTCTTCCAGCCTAGCAAAATTTTAATCCTATATCATGCTCAGCAGGACCAATTTTAAACACATACTGTCTAAATCATAATGGCCGCCATCTTTCCCACCGGGAGCTTGGTTTCATTTCCTTGGAAAACTTGAAAGGCAATTCTGCTGTCTTTACTGAAAAGCTGTATGTTTACCAATGATCTTGTTCACTTCCAGTGAGAATAACAGGAGATGTCAGACTTCCTGAAAGGCAAGTGTTTGCTAACAATGATCCATTACAGAATAAATAGTTAACAAGCAACATAAAATATTCATTGAGTTAATAATTAGCAATATGATTAGTCTGATGACCACTGAAATACCTTTTTGCTTTCTGAACCCTGATATACTCTTGCTTCTGTAGTATTCTATGGCAAGGAGTTTCACAGTCCTGTTAGAAATGTCTTTCCTTTTTTGAGTAGTATTATTTCCACCAGTTTAAGCTCTCCTGGCTATTCCTAAAATGTTCGTCATGTCTCCCTTGTCTCCTTGTCAAAATAAACAATTCCAGCCTCTTACAGTTTTCATTACTTGAGATGCTTCTTTGTTATTGTGCTTCTTCCCATCAACACCTGGATCCCCACAGAGCTGGTTTTGTGCAAGTGAGCAGCGCTGCAGGTAGGATGAGACCATCACTCCAGGTGAGTTTGCAGCCATTAGCTTGTAGTTCTTTTTCATCTTTCAACTCCGTTTGATTGAAGAGTACGCACATAGTTCACTTTCAATACCTTCCTGTTCACTACAGTTTGAGAAGAGTCACAGTAGACAGGCGGTTCCCAATCCTTTCTGTCTGAATGTTAAGTCTGGAGATCCCTCTTGAAATCTGCCCTGTCAGGGGTAGGGGAACTCTGTCAAGCTGAGTTGTCATCAGAATCAGCAGATTGATTTTTTTTTTTATTTTTTCTTAAGGAACCTCTGCTGAACAGCGTGTAATTTCTTATTGTCATCTCATTTAGTCCCACAGAAAGAAGGCATCTGCCATCTGCAACCCAGAGAATAGCCACCTGTGTTTGCTTTTTTGGATGTTGTACCAGCATTTAAAGAATGGAATCATTGTATCTTCTGTATGGCTTACCTTTTGCCAACAGTAGAATCACAGTATCCTAGAATGTTCGGGATTGGGAGTGACCTCGAAACATCATGGAGTCCAACCCCCCTGCCAGAGCAGGGTCACCTAGATCAGGTCACACAGGAACGTATCCAGGTGGGGTTTGAACGTCTCTGGAGAAGGAGCCTCCACAACCCCTCTGGGCAGCCTGTTCTAGGCTCTGTCACCCTCACTGTGAAAAAGTTTCTCCTTACACTTCCATGGACCCTCCTGTGTTCCAGCTGCACCCATTGCCCCTTGTCCTATCACTGGATGTCACTGAGCAGAGCCTGGCTCCAGCCTCCTGA
>JAAGNO010010912.1:100432-123478 GCA_033439905.1 Ceryle rudis
CCAGGTCCCTCTGCAGCATCTCCCTGCCTTCCAGGAGATCAACAGTCCCCCCCAACTTAGTGTCGTCTGCAAATTTAACTGACTGGCAAGTTTGTCAATGTGCAGTGGACAAAGACAACTATAATTTGTAAATCCCCAGTGAAATGTGCTTTTCTCACAAGCTTTAGGGAAGTTGATATGGTAAAAAGCTCCAGGTTTTGATCTCATTACAGTCTTATTTTGGGTATGCTCAAGGTTTTTTGTGCTTTTACCATCCAGACAGGATGTTTGCCATATCACACTGCGCTAGACTGTCCAATAACCTATCGGTTCCTGACAGTACTGATGTAGGACCGAAGTCTAAATTTTTGTGAAAAAATCAGTTACACTAAACTATAATTGGCTAAACTAAACCTGGAGGGTACTTTGGTCCTACAAAAATAATGCTGATGTTCTGTACCTCATTAACATTTTCCATTCAGGTTATGAAAACTAGAAAAGACATAGATCAAATCTATACCATAATGAGCAGTTAGCCATTCCTAGTTAATCCAACTTAAACGCATGTCCAGATTGGTGATGGTGGGTTAGTGAGATATTTGGCACTGGAGACTGGATAGGCAAGCTATCATGGAGGGTCTGTCATCTCATTCTGGAAAACCCCATTTGTTCTCTCCCATCTTCCTAACTGAAGCACATATATCTTTTCTCCCATTTGGTTGTAGGCTAACTCTGTTCTACAAAACAGAGCGGTCTATTATAATGTGCCCTAGACGTGACAAGGACCTTCAGGAATAATCAGAGTAATAACATAGGAAAGAATGGCAGTGAAATATTACATTCACTGTAGTGTTGTCACCCAGAAGACAATCTGCAGACCCTTTCACTACCTGCTTGGAGGAATGGTGGACTGGCTTTGGCTGGGATGAGGTTGTGGAGTTAACTTCCATCACAGCAGCCTGTAGGGTGCTGTGTTTTGCAGTTGTGGTTAAAACAGGGTGGATAACACAGCAGTGTGATGGCTATTGCTGAACTGTTCTTGCACAGTGCCAAGTTTTTCCCTCTCTCTTCCCCCACCCTCCCAAGCAAGTAGGTTGGGGATGAGCAAAAGGTTGGGAGGGAATGTATCCAGAAGAGCTGATCCAAACTGACCTAAGAGTTATTCCATACCATATGGCATTGTATTCAGCAATAAAACCCAGGGAAAGGAGGAGGAAGCAGGAATTTCGGAGTTATACAACACTTGTCTTTCCAAGCAGCTGTTACACATGCTGATGCCCTTCTGAGGAAACTGCTGGACATCTGCCTGCTGATGGGAAGTACTCAATTAATTCCTATTTTTGCTCTGCTTGCACACATGGCTTTCATTTTTCATATTAAACTGTCATTATGTCGATCCACAAGTCCTTTTGCCTTCCTTCAATTTCCAACCCCCCATCCCCTCAGAAAGGGGAGTGAGGGTGAGGCAGGGTCAGTGAGTGTTTGCCTGCTTGCTGGGGTCAGCCCACCACAAATGGTCTTGTAGAATAGAAAAGTTATGGCTGTTATTTCTCTAGAGGGAAAATACATCAGGCAAGAGCAGAGAACCGTACACGTTCCCTTTTGCCTAACACACCTTATAGCATGTTTCCAGTATTAATCTTGTTTCCAAACACAATCAATGGGATTGGGACCCAGTTTGAGACAACTGCATTTAGAGGTCTACTTCTTAATGTCCATTGGGTTGTTACTGTAATTTATGGTGATCTATGGGCTCTGTTCCATCACCTAAACATGGGCATCCATTGCCATCTGAGATGCAGTGGGGTATCTTGCCTGGTCTCTAACTGTTGGCCCAGAAGACCCTAGGTATCTCATAGGTCCTATGTTGAATATGCCAGCCCCATATGTTTATGCTGTCTCAAATGCTTACACACCTACCTGAGAGTGTATGAATATTGCCACTAACCAATATAGCAGAGAGGGAGATCATATTAGCTCACCCTAAAGTAGATCAGCTGATCAGCAGAATTGCTCTCTAGGCTCCATGGACTATGCTGACCAGATGAGTCATGCAAGTGGATGCCTATAGATAGGTCTCTGATAGCACCTGGGACTCTTAGAGGTACCCAAGACTATCCAAGAACCTATGACATAGAATTGCTTGGAGCTACATCACCCCTGGAAGTGGCAGCCAGAAGAAAAGCAGGGTGCACTAGGTGCTGTTGAAGATGACATTCAAGCAACTGAACTGAAATCTTGCCTGATTACAGTGGAATCTTACACATCAAAAGCAGAGTTAAACATCTATTTATAGACATTTAGAACTAGGAGTCTTAATCTTAAACTGAATCTCACTTGGTAAGGGCAAGATAAAGGTGCCCAGGATGGAGAGGTGGACGGTGCCATTTCATGTACAATTCTGCTCAACTTCCAGCTGCTGCTCCAGGCTTGCACTGCCATCCCAACAGGTTCTGTGTAACAGCTGCCAACCCCATGAAGATGTCTCAGCTATCTGTGGGTGTTGCAAATAACACTTGACACCTCTGAATAGGTGACTGACTCAAGCCTCGAGATTCATTCAAGCAGTCTATCGAACAGAAAAAGGAAATTCCAACAATCTGATGCGTTATGAAATGCTATGCTTAGAATCTTAATAATTGCAAATAATAGAGCTAAAATGTCATTTGCCTGTACTTACTATGATTGACTAGAATGAAGTCAGCATATAATCATCAATAACTTAAGGAAAATATCTGTTGCCCAAAACCTGAGAACTACAAAGTAATGCTAAGAGTCTTGGTATAATTTAATGAAAACAAAGATTGTTGTTATTAAAAACACCACCTCCCCAAACTCCAACAACACCCCCCCCTCCCCCCCGTGAACTTTACATAAACAAACCAAGAAACAAGTGAACAGATCACCTGCCTGCTCTAGGTGATCCTGCTTTAGCAGGGGGGGTGGACTAGATGATCTCCAGAGGTCTCTTCCGACACCTGCCATTCTGTGATTCCGTGTGATTTGGGGAAGGGGATAGAATATATGTGTGATGTGAATTTGATGATATGAGAAACAAACTGGCAGCTCCTTGGCTGAATCTCTGAACTCTTCAAATAAGAAGAACTCAGAGTTGAGGTTTTGCTTTCAATAACTCACTTAACTTTCATTCGAACATGTAATGTTTGCGATATTAGCTGGATTCTGCTGAAATTCTTTTTTAACAAAGTTTTTTCTGTGGAAATTTTCACTATGATCCACCTAAGCAGTGTTCAAAAGCACAAGGCTAATTCTCAGCGCCTGCAACTTTCGAGGTACGTACCCACAGCAACAGTTCACATCGTAGCTCACAACAGTGATACTACAGCTGCCACCAGCTGCCAGCAAAATACCACATCGATGCTTTCATTAGAGGAAAACGGGAAATCAAAATCAGACAGAGTGCCATGGGGTTTATCATGGCAAAGCTGAAAGCAGGCTCTCATTGGGCAAGTGCGTATCAGAAATTATGAGCCCGATCAGAAGGTGATCATCCCTTTCTCGGAGAAAGTAACTTCTAAATCATTCATAAAATGTAAAATTCTTAAAGAAATTAAGGATATTTTTCTCTCAATGGATTAGCAAAAATTACATGACAAACCTTGGATTTTAATTTAGGTATATGATTATCTGAGCAATTAAGTGAACAGAAAATAGAAGTAAACCAAATAATTAATAAGCAAATTTACCCCTATAAAATAAAGTAATTAAGTAAAAAGCAAAAGAGTTCACTAAACATAAACCTTGTAGGTGATCTTGAATATTAAAACTGGACTGGAACATCTCTTTTACAAGGAAAGGTTGAGAGTACTGCGACTGACTATTTAGCCTGGAGAAGAGAAGCTTGAGGGGAGACCTTAGCAATTATGAATATCTAAAGGGTGGGTGAAAGGAGGATGAAGCCAGGCTCTTTTTGGTGCTACGCTGTGACAGGATGAGGGGCAATGGGCACAAACTGCAACCCAGGAAGTTCCATCTAAACAGGAGGAAAAACTGCTTTCCTGTGAGGATGACAGAGCCTGGAACAGGCTGCCCAGAGAGGCTGTGGAGTCTCCATCTCTGGAGAGATTCCAAACCCACTTGGATGCATTCCTGTGTCATGTGCCCTGGGCAAACCTGCTTTGGTTGGGGGTTGGACTAGATGATCTCTAGAAGTCCCTTCCAACTCCAACTCTAATGATTTTGTGATTCTGTGATTCAGTGCAAATGGATATTAAGGGTTTTTTTTTTCTTCAGAGCAGGGCACACTGATCAGCTGCATTTCCTCCTTGCTCTATCAAAAAACTGGTTACATCTTCACATTTGCATTTACATGACATATAGATGTTGTCCTTATTTTTATGTGGGTTTTTTTTCCACTGTGGAAACATAGCCATTATGCCTTTCCCTAAATGTGTAGTCACCAGTTTTGTTTTGTTTTGTTTTGTTTTCCCCCAGAACATCAGTAATAGTTCCTGATGCTGATGACCCTCAGATGTTTGCTATCATCTCAGCTAACACATGGAAAACATCAAGTGAACTCTCCAAATTCACTTAAGTACCAGCTGAAACAGATTTGTGGGAATCAACTTCAACTGTTTGAGATTAAGCCACCTATTTTACATTGCTCTAAAGAAGAACAGTTGCAGTTGCTGTAGGAGTCTGTATGTGACTACATCCTAGACTCTCTGTTAACAATTAATATATTTCCTGAAATAACTTCATTTTTCTGTTTGTTGGGGTTTTTTAATGGATTGTATGTGATGATATCTGGAAAAATCACAGACTCTGGCAATCTCTAATATCAAAAAATCTTAACAAATAGTGAAGGTGCAGATCTTCAGAGTGTAAGTGGGTAAATGCCACCAATATCCATGGAGTTACACCAATTTACATCAGTTGATGATCTGCCTGATGGAATCTATAATCTTTCACCAGTGGCAGACAAAAATGGTGCTAAATATAGCAAAAACCACAAAGCAATTACCTTATATTTAAAAAGAATTTTAAAGGACTGTTGCAATTTTAACTGTAATTATTACCTTGTGCTCTCCTTTGCTGTTCCTTGTAACCAAATTGGAAATTTTGCTGGGCAGGGCTCACATTTCTACCTCTGAACGTATTTCTAGGCGTATGTCAAGACAAAGTCAAATGATGTAGTGATCCATCCTTGGAACTCCCAGCTAGTACTAATACCAATATTATATAGATTGTTCTTAATTGTGAGAGAAGATTAATCATTTGAATAAGTCACAGAAGCCTAAATGAGGAGAAAAATCTAGTTAAACTTGGAATCTACTTGTACTTTCCAAACCAAACAAGAAAAAGTCCAGAAAGGAGTTGAGGCCAGTAGTGACTGAAAGTGAGAAGTTTCATTTCTACCTTGCAACTGTCTCAGTCCAAGGTGCATTAAAATAACTTTGATGATAAGTGACTAAAGCCTGTTTCTATAAAAGAAAACCTCACGGAAGCCTAAGAAGCTGGTATCAATAACCAGCAAATACTCGGAAAGATAATTCTTTAGGAAATTCTTTAGGAAAGACTGGGAAAGATCCCTGTTTAAAAGGCAATTATGGGAAGAATGCATGTTTGTACAAAGGAGCTTGGCCTCAGAATGATGCATCTGACTGAGCTGAAGGCAGGAATAAAGCACGAGAAGCAAAGTGTTCCTCACACAAGCACACTGAAATGGAGGCTGATAGCACAGAACAATTGTGCTTGGTTATAATTTGTTCTCTCAACCTTGGCAACTCAGTAAAGAATGGAAGGCATGACGTATTAGACCCACTGTTTGCCAGTATCCTGCTTGAAAAGACAGCAGCAAGTAGCTATTTATTCCAATTTTTTCCTGTGTTGCTTTCCAGGCAGAAAGTTTATGACCATGCCACTGAACCCTCTTATTTATTCAAATACCATTTACAATGCAGTCAAGGTGACTGCATGATGCGTGACTTTGTGACCATGTGAACGCTGAAACAACCACATCTACAAGGAGACCCTAGTCCCATAACCTGCTCTACGTCTGATTTCTCAATTGACACTCTTCAGCTGTCTGAAATAAATGGTCTTTCACTCATGAAAAAGTAATAAATATTCTATATTAAAAAAAAAAAAAACCAATCAGATTTTCCCATGGCAGATTTTGAGCTTTTGATGAAAGCCTGGAAATATTTTGACTCTGAATTGTCACTGGTTCACCCAGGAATCACAACTTATAAAGAAGAAAGGGGACTTGAGACACAGAAAGCATGAGTCAATGTCACAGCCAACCATCTATGTGTCATTTGAAGCTGAAAACCCAAAATAGTTTGAGTCTAAGCTTCTGCAGGAGGCACTGTCAGGAACATTTCACTGGATGTTCATTCTTTCCTTTGAAACAGCCTCAGGAGAAGTTTCATTGATTTATTTTTTTACTCACATATTTTGAATTTTTGGCCAGAGAGACTATAGATGTAAACGCTGATCCACAGCACGTCAGCTTGTCTTTTCACAGCGGAACTTGTCATTTAGATGGGGAGCATACTTCCTTCCAATAATCCTCTAAATCATTCAACTCATTACTTTAAAGCATGACTTAATTTCCACTTTCTTTTGCTGCACCATATTTGAAGCTATTAATCTAAACCCTCACCACTTTTCTTACCTTCCTCTTCTCTAGGTTTGATAGATCCCAAATACCAAGGAGATGCCAGCTCAGTTCTGAAAACAGTATTTATTAGGATATAATTCCATTGACAATTGGCTGTAAATGACCTTAAGAACCTTTTATTCCCTGATGCTTGTTTCTACCAAGAGGCAACACTGCCTCTTCACCTCTACTGAGAAAAAAAAAAAAGCTGCTGTTGCTGTGCTGTAAAGGAGAACATCATTATTTTCTTTAAAAGCAACCTAAAAAACTCCATGAAATTCTGCAGTGGTTTTGTTATTAAACCAGACCATATCAGCACTGTAGTTTAACAGCAGTGCAATGTTTGTCAGTACAAATGAGACAGAGACAGGACTGAATGCATCGGGTACTGCAAACAAGCAGAAGAGGATGATGGCAGAAACTTCTGCAACTGGTTTGCGAATAAAGATGGTGTACATTAACTTTAGCACCTGGAATTCAAAGGGGTATTTTTTCTCCTCACACTCTGCGCGCCACAGAAGTGCAAGACTTGCCTTGAACAATGGCTGAATGATGTTGATGGGAGAAAGAGACCCAAGATGAGGTTGTGTGCTTTAATTTGTTCAGTCACAGTCACTCGGTGAAGCAGAAAGCTCTGTGCTGTGGCTGAATTTTTTGGCCAAAGAGTTGCTTCTGACTTGGACTCCCAGGGAATATCTGGTGGTGTTTCTTGGAAAACAAGAACAAAGGGAACAGAGCTGTGGTATAAAGTGAGAGTTGGAGAGAGCCAATCACAATGTAGGTGTGATCCTGCTCTGAAAAATAACGGCAAAAGCAACATCTACTTGCTAAATTATTTTTTTTTTATGAGGTATAAGTCTTTACACATAAGGACTATCTTCTATGCTGTATGCTTGGTTACTGCTCAGGATGGTCCAGCACGTATGTTTGATTAGAGCAGCTCTTCAGGAGAATAAAACCAAATTAATGCACCAGCTCTCACTTTTTAAATGCATCCAGATGCAGAGCTTTGGGAAGGAGAAGGTTGGGTTTCCTTACATGGTGCCAAACAGGGAGACAAAGAGCTGAGTTCCTGTATGGATGTACCAGCCCACTGGATACCACACCTCAGCACCCAGGTAGTGTGCAGGTTTGGCACTCGGAATCATTCCTCTGCCATCAAGACACAAAATGCAGAGAGCTAATTGCACCATCTTCCCTTACTTGGAGATGTCACTCTTCACGTGAGAGGGAAGGTGATTGATTTAGGATAGGCATGTAACATATACATGGGTAGAGTCAAATGAAATATGTCTGCTTAGGAGTGGAACAATTTTACTTGCAGAAATCATATAATAATCCATAAAACACCGTAACAGAGCATCTCAGCAGGCTGTTTTTTCAGACACTTGCAGAATGATGCTACTTCTTAATTGTTTCTTCTGTATGGTTTTGTGGAGGACTATCTTTCTAATCTATCAGCATTTACAAAGCGCTATAGTCCTGAGCATCTTTCCTACAGAATATCTAAACTGAAGTGAAGATTGCTCTTTTTGTATAAAAACACACACAGGCATTATCATCATTTCTCAAAGAAATTAGCAGGACAGAGTTTTGAAAGCAAGGTAGAGAACATTATTACATAACTCACAAACATTTAGGGATTGAAAAGAATCTCTGCCTTAATTGCTTGGAAATAAATTTCCAATTAATTAGAAAAAAAAAAAAAAATAAAAAAGATGAGCCAGATAAAGATTCTCAATTTATAATCCTGAAAACTGGAATTCAATCTCAGTCATTAAACTCATATAATGTCTCTGCACCTAATTATGATTTCCCTGGAATTCCTCTTAAATTTATATCTCATATTATCTGAACTTAATGGCCCTCTTATAATTGGAGACGATGTACACTTAGCCTTAGCCCCATGCATTGGGCAAATCCTCAGTGAGGAAATTACTACTCCATGTGTTATGTGAGTAAAAAAAGCAAAACTGTTCTGAATAGAGAGGGGGAGACTGTCAACATCTGAAAGACCACCAAAATTACAGGTGGATATCGGTTTTTACTACCTTTAATATTACTGTTTTCTTGATGTCTATTAATATCCTAAGAAGATAAAAAAGCCCAACAATATCAACAAAAGAACTTTTGGCTAAAATTATTTTAATATTAAAAGGATATCAGTTTCTTCCTGGAAGAAGTGTTTTGTCTTAATAATTTTCTCTAGCTTTCCCCGATTAGGGAAATGAAAGAAGGCAGACAGGCAGATTTACATTAGATATTAGGATGAAATTCTTCACTGTGAGGCTGGTGAGACCCTGGCCCAGGTTGCCCAGGGAAGCTGTGGTTGCGCCATCCCTGGGTGTGTTCAAGGCTGGGTTGGATTGGGCCTTGATCAACCTGCTCTAGTGGGAGGTGTCCTTACCCATGGTGGAGGGGTGGAATGAGATGATCCTTAAGGTCCCTTCCAGCCCAAATTATTTCATGGTTCTGTGATTCTATGATGACTAATTAATGTAAGTAAGTACATTACGGAAAATCAACCCAGAAGGAACTTCATGTAGGCAGCGTGTGGGAGCCTGAAGTTCTGAGGTGTACAAAGCTCATGTGCACAAGTATCAAAGCTTTATCACTTGACCAGCAGAGCTTTTGGCTAACCCAAATTCCTAGTTTATAGGGGGAAGCAAACCAGCTGCAGAAGGCAGCACACAGCAATCATTTGAACTCCTAGTTGCAAAATACTTGGAACTCCATTTCTTTCCAGCTCCTCAACATACCTGGTATGTTTCGTGGGTGTCAGCCCCACCAACATTTCATTTCATTCTTAAACTCATTCTTAAAAATTTATGTCTAACATCTTTCTGGATGGATCTGCTTAATAATGGAGATTACATGGCAGACCTGGGAAACTTGTGTTAGTGCTGTAGTAGCCTACAAAAAATTACCCCTGTGAATTAGGTAACTTCAGGCTTGTGTTAATGCCTGGTGTGTAGGTGCAGGTGGGGGTTAGGGCTCCATGAAAAGGGGAAGGGGGCAATGGACAGAAAGGAAAGCTTGCAATATCTAAAATCAACAAAAAATGTGGAATAACAAAGACTTTTGTTCAGCTATTGAGAGATTCTAGCTGGATTTGTGGTCCCAACAGGACAGCTGCCTGTAGGGTAAATGATTCCAGTGAGTCAGCTGTTTCAGGTGAGAAGGAAGATGGCAGCAATGAAAACAATGAAAACATAAGCAACACAGAAATTACAGGAAAGTAGAACCCGAGTTCAGATTTTCAAAGGAGCAAAGCAAAGAGAGAGCCTAGTTCCTGCTTTGTTCTGAGGGAGGTTTGTTGTCCTTATAGTGAGACATGAAAATTATTAAAAGAGAGGTGAAGTAAAAGATTCACACCTTGTTATGATCTTCACAAGAGCCAGTGAAAAGGCAATCTATACACCTATAGGAACAACCCCGGGAAGACCTCAGTCAAGATGAGGGGGCGGGAATCAGTGTCTCCAGGCACTCTACTGACCCTTTGCTGTTGGTGGAGACTTCAGACTTCAATTCCCAATGCCATTTGCTTTGAGATGAGCTGTTTGGAACATGGTTGAATGGGTTATCTAATCTATTCCAGACAGATACCATCCCAGGTCTCAGAACCTTTCTTTTCCAGCTGTGAGCGTATTCAGTAGGCCCTTGTATGTCTGACACCAAGCAAGAGAAAGAAAACTAGAGAAGCCAAAAGAAAGCACTCCACTGCTCCCTTTTCTTCCTAAGAAAGGGATGAAAGAAGAGGCACATGACAAAAGTCCATCATGTAAAATATATTGATGGAATAAAGCACAGAGGGCCATTTTGTTCATGGTGGCAAGGTCATGAGAACAGTTTGTCCTCTCCAGATTTCTGAGTCTGATGTCATTGCTATTTGTCCATTTCACCTGGCTGTTGATTAGAAGTGTTAGTGGTACACTGCAGGTGAGTAGCATAGAAATGGAAATGTAGTTTCTGTGTCAGCTCAGTGGGAAGATGTCAAGCCATTTTAATACATCATTCTGGATCCTGGCTATGCTTCTCAGGTGAGGAGCAGTATTTTATGCTTGACAACAGCAGATGTTGCAAAAGGATTTGGGAGGCCTCTAATAAAATCTTTTACCTGTTGACGGAAGAATTTCATTAAGCAGTATCATTAACACAGTTTACACAGTTCCATGTCCTTGCCTACATCCAGACAAAGCTGTGTCTTCACTACTACTTCTACTTTTACTGCTTAGAAAGGCTTAAAGTTGACCTTGTTGTGAGTTCCCCATGGGTATTCTCACAAGCAGCAGATCTGGCACTGTCCTTTTTTCAACTACAGCCAATAAGTAGAGGATAAGTTTCTTCATAAGTGTCCAATGGATTGTAATAAGTTTGATGGAAGATGGGGAATTATATCCCTCTGGCTGAGGCATGGGTTTGGAGTGACATTAGTTGCTCATGATTTTCTTGCACATATCAGACAGGAGATAGGTGAGACTCACAAATTTGAGACGGAGAACTTTGTAAGATGTCAAGAGCTTCTCTGTAAGTCAGTGGAGGGCGCTTAAAGAAACACAGTGATGGATGGTGTCAGATGCCTGAAAAGCCATTGCAAATGTGTGTGATCTATTCAACAGAGCATGATATTTCCATAGTACTCAATTCAATGAGCTAAAGATGCAGTTTGAGTTCATTATAGATGTAAAAGATTTAGTTGCAGCATAAGCCTTTCTTTGCAGCCATCAGAGTCTATCCATGTCTTTTTCATGAAAGCCATGACCAGGGATGAAAATAGAGTGAGAGGATGTATTGAAAGCAAATGCTGGTGTGCAGTGGATCATTTGCTCATCTGGTGAGCAGAATCTTTGTTCCTACCCAGGACTAAAGCACAGTCTCCTAGTTAGAGCCTTAGTCCTGGTTTGAGCAAATTTTTGAAAGTGTTTACATTCATTCTTTTTCATAGTCAAGAATCAGAGGCATCTTTTGTGGTCTGGGGGTGTCACATGCATGGACTGAGTCTGTAACTTTCTGTAGATCTTCTAGGGAGGGTAGAAGGACTGCACTCCCAGTAAAGGTGCTGCAGTTGAACTCCCCACATTAGACAAGATGAATTAAGGTCCCAGTGATTTTGGTAGATCTCACAGCAAGGCTTTGACTTACAGTTGCCTGCCAGAAATGCTTGCTGCTGAAAACAGAGGTCAGAGCTTCACCGACTGATACCAGTGAAGATCAATTCTTTCAAACGTGTATTTTTGAAACACAAACAGATTTTTTGAGTGTCTTAAGATCAGCTTAGCCACTGCCTATGCAACCACAGGTACAGTGAACTGTATTTCTCATCCTGTGTTCTCATTTATATTTTTTTTAATTCCTGTCGCATAGCAGAATATTTATCCTAAAGCAGTTGTAAGCTGTTTGCTTCTAGATGTGGATTCCTGCAGTTTCTGGCTACATTTTGATTTGGAATCCATTTCTAATTACATGCTTGCTGAGGAATTTCTTGATGAGTAATTTCTTTCTGTTTTGTTCAATATAACACTGCATATTTAGATATTGTGAAGCAGAAGACAGTTGTCTGTGGTTTTCTCTAACACACTCAAGAAAAATATCTGCAAAAAAAAAAGCTAGAATTTCCTGCCTTGTTTTTTAGCTAGTGGAGCCAGAGATCTGCTTCTGTAACTGAGAAACCTAAAAATGAATTTTGTGGTATTGCAATGCAGTGGGACAGGGAGAAGAGAAAAGAAAAGGGCAGATTTGAACCCATTGTGCAGAACATGTGAAAGTCAGGTTCAATCCAAAACATTCCATTTCTATTGCACAGTGCAAATCTCTCAAACAAGTTCCCTGCCTGACTGCGCACGCTACTAAAGCAAATTAGTTCATTGTACACAGAGACCGACTCGCTGTGGTGAGGGAAGCCTGATGAAATGCCTGAAAAATCCAGAAGTCCCATCATAAAAGCACTGGAACATGTAACTGAGGTCAGAGCTTTGTCCTTTTACTACCTTTGTAATTTCTAGATGAAGTTGATGTCAGCATCTACTTTAAAAACAAAACCTGTTTTCTCCTTAACTTACAACCCCACTCCCTACAAAGGATACAGTACTCTCAGCTAGGTCCAGATGAAAGCCGTTCCCTTTCCCTTTCCAAAACATCTCAAGAGAGCAATCTCAGTTCCAGGCTATGTGCGAACAATCATAGAATCATTAAGAATCATCAAATGACCTTCAAGATCATCAAGTCCAACCATCTACTAAACATTCTCATGACCACTAAACCCTGTCCTGAAGTGCCACATCTGGATGTTTTTTGAACCCCTGCAGGGATGGCGATTCCACCCCTGTTCCAAGGCAGCCTGTTCCAAGGCCTCACCACTGTCTCAGCAAAGAAATTTTTCCTCATATCCAACCTAAACCTTCCCTGAGGCAACTTCAGCCCATTGCCTCTTGTCCTGTCACCAGTCACCTGGGAGAAGAGACCAACACCCACCCACCTCACTACAGCACCATTTCAGGTATGGCAGAGAAGTAGTTAACTCAGCATGTCCTGAAGTCTACCAGCTGAAGCCCTAAATCTGTACCAATATGTATGTTACATCCAGGGGAAGGGAAGGCTGTGTTTTGTTTGCCTTTTTTTTTATTTTTATTTTTTAAATTTTTTTTTTGCAGTGGCAGCACATTTGTGACTCATGAATATTGTTTGTTGGAATTGCTTTCATAATTTCACCTTGCCAAAAGTGGCTGCGCCTCTTAGTAATTTTTCATTACAAAAAATCCTCTGTGTCACCCCTAGATAGTCTCAAGCCAATAAAAAGAAAGTCATTATTACTTTTTTTTTTATTTTTTGTCAAATGGAAGAAAAAATACCCAATGTGCTATAATAATAATGGCAATAATAAAAGATACTGATGATACTTAGGGATCGGCTGAATAAGTCCATTGACTGCACTATTTTGTTTGGGGGATTTGCATACCCCTTCCTGATGACACTGTTGGAGCGTAATGGATTCTACCTTCCAGGTGACACATTACTTCTAACTTTTGTGTACGATATAACCTAATAACATCTCGTGGCTTTTCAGTTGGAAGTTGTGCTTTGATCAGGTGACAGTGACATGAGCACTACTGCAAGACATTATTTTTGGAGCAATGGAGAGGGAGTTGGAAATCCCACGATTAGTGACAAATTTTCAATAACAATCATCGTAGAGCTGGGTATGTTTAGTTTGGAGAAGAGGAGGCTGAGGGGGGACCTCATTGCCCTCTACAGCTACCTGAAAGGAGGTTGTAAAGAGGTGGGTGTTGGCCTCTTCTCTGTAGTAACTACTGCCAGAACCAGAGGAAATGGTCTGAAGTTGTGGCAGGGCAGGTTCAGATGAGATATTAGGAAGAAATTCTTTACAGAGAGAGTGGTGAGGCACTGGAACAGCCTTTCCAGGGAGGTGGTTGAGTCACCATCTGTGGAGGTAGTTAAGAAATGGGTAGACCTGGTGCTTCAGGACATGCTCTAGTGGCAGGCATGAGGGGGCTATTCTGTGTGGTTTGTGTTTTGTGTTTTTGTGGTTTTGAAGTCATGTTTGATATTTAGGTATTTAGGTTTTTGGGTTTTTTTTAGGTGGGGTTTTTTTTTGTTATGGGTATGGTTGGACTCGGTGATCTAGGAGGTCCTTTCCAACCATGAATATTCTGTGATTCTGTGTATATTGCCAATGCTGAAACCAATAAAATTCTAGAAACAATGCCCTACTCCATGTGTGAAAGGAATATGACTCATTGTTAACACCTACAGGCAAATAAGTGAAGATTTAGGGCACTTAGAAAAGTTCATTTGTCTCTTAGGCTTTTGAAAATGGGGACAGGAATTGTAATTACAAGAGTGGGGACTTTTTTTTTGAATACACAGGAGATTTGAGATTGAAATTGCCTGTTGGAGTATTTTATGCTGTACTGTTGAACTTCAGATGTCCTTTGAAGTTACATCAAGGGCATCGAGAGTGTGCAAGTATCTGTCGTCCTAATATTAAAAAACAAATCACGGAATTACGCCATTACTTAGAACAGGTGTTTTCATGTTACCATTATAAACTTAAAGAATTAGAGCCACCAAAATTAATAAATGTCAATAAAGAATGTCATTGAGATCGTGAGCCTCACCATATAAATGAAATATAAAGAAACACCCTCATATTGTATTAACAGCTTTCTAGCCATTCTCTCACATTGTTAATCAGAGGGTGGGCCAGTTAACATCCTTTCCTTCTGCTAGAAGTGAAGTCCTGTACTCAAAAAAAGAGGAATGACAGCTCCAGATATTTGGGCATATTACTTCTTTCTAAGTGGTTTCCTGGCTTCAAAATACTTAACACAGGGTCTTGTGAGGTGCTCAGCAACTAGAAAAGGCAAAAAGCTTGGCAGACATGCATATACTGATTGAAAAGGAAGGTTGTGTTCTTTTTTCCATTTTTAAAAAAAACTTTTTTGACATTATGTTTCTATGAGAAGAACTATCAGCCTTTCTGAGCCCTGCAGGGAAAGTAAGATCTTTAGTAAGATCTTTAGCCTTTCTTTTAACATCCAGTAAACTCAGTTTAGGACATTTTGATGTCATATCCATCAAGTACTTCACATCTTATAATAAAAGGCAAGGTTCCAGGTCAGTATTTTGACTGGATAAATCTCGTCATGTTCCTTCCACCAGTCTCTAAAGAGGGAACCAGGTGTCTCCATGTATTTGGGATCTCTTCCAATATGTCTCTATCTCACAAACACTCTTAAATTCTGCTGTGTGGTTCTCAAGCACTGCAGATATCCTGCCAATACTGCTGAATGAGTTTCCCTGTCTCAGCTCCTCCATTTCATACCTGTAAAATTACATCTCACATTATCCTGTTTTTCTCCTATAAGAGGCTGCATAGAAAGTGTCTCAAGCCATTAGGTGATTTTCCAAAGTACATTAATCATCTTACCAGGGTGTAAGAATGCGCTCACAAGTGCCAGTATTCAAAGCTGAGTGGTGTGCTTGGAGATGTCCCAGTGCTCTTGAGGAAGGTCAAATAACATACAATAATGTAAATGAGAATGCTTTTCACTAAACAATCATTCTCTATAATGTTCCATAAAATGAACACAGAAATAGATACACTGAGTCTAAAGATGTGGTTTTTTTAAATCAGAATGTCAGGAGGAGACATACTAATCTCTCCAGCAAATACAAGTGAAGTCCCTCTAGGTTTATCCTTCCAACTCCAACATTTATAATAAGTGGAATTGAAATCAAGCTCAGGTAGGAGGTTAGGCTCCCTCCAGATTCAGGAAAATAAAGGTTAATCAGCTGGCATTCAATTCATAGTATGAAACTTCAGACGATCGCAGTGGAGGGGCATTCAAAATTTGCAGACAAATTTCTAGATTCTAAAACTGAAGCCACATTTGTCCTCTGGGATTTAAACTGCCCCAGCCTAACATCAGCAGAGAGCGTTCCCCTAGCCTGGCATCCTGGAATTGGCACCCCCAGTTCTCTCTCTAGGTGGAAAAAGACTTCAGATTATCTGTGTTATTTCGTAAATGGGAAATTTTCCCACTGTCTGTGGTTAAAATCAGACGGGACTTAATTGTAAGGCTCTGTCTGAAGGCATGAGACCTGACAGTTCTGTACATGGGAAGGGAAATTTATCCCTAATCCTGGCATGTCTCTGCAGTTCTTCTCCTCTGGCCAGAAGTTTCTCTAATATAGGACCCAGTGCAAGTCCTGCACAAAGAAACAGCCTTTCACTTCTTTGCCTTCAGGCGTATTACAACTTCTCTTTTGCTTTTTTTTTAAGGGCTCATCCATCAAAACACAGACAATCATAGACGTGACTATCTTGGCAAGTCTATCTGATCACTACAAAACAGGAGTGGGAGATGATGACAGATGTGCATTTCAGAGAGAGGGTCAGGAATTTTGGCTCTCAACTGCTTCTTAAATTTCACTGGCTATTGCAAATGGTAGGAAGATTGCAGTGTCTTCATTCTCAGAACAGTATCAGTCCCGTAAAGCCTCAAAATTCACAGAATTACTTTTGAATCCAGATATCATTCCCAGTCACTATACAAAGGATATTCATGCTTGGATTAAACTACAGAATGACATAATCCAAATTAATTTTCTCTCCTTCCATCTCCTGTATCTTGCCTGTAGTATGAATGGAAATTAATTTCCTATGGAGGAGAAATGGCTGTGAGAAATATTGAAGCAATTAATTACTGTTGATTATATTCTTCTTGTCCAAGACATTTTTATTTTCTTAACACTTAATTGAAGCCAAGGTTTTAAGCAATGGGTTAGGGAGATGCTGAAGCATTATTGTTTAAAATTGTATTACACTCCCTTTCTTCCTGTACGTCATCTGGAATGTCTGTTCACATTTTGAAAAGGAATTTCAAAGCTAGAACTTTCAGGCCATAATATGTAACTCCTTGCAAAATAGGTGCTGATTGTACTTGGAGACCAATGAAAGACAAAGTAATGTGCAAACACCAAGCACACATAAAAAATATAATAAATAATGGTTAAAATCTATGATTGACTTTTAAATAGCAGTCAATGCACAGTGTATCTTCAAAGGTTCTTTGTGCACTTCGTTACCATTGCACACTGAAATTTAACTGCAAGATCTCAATATATCCTTCACAGAGCTGTCAGCACACCCAAATAAAGTCACCTATCCCATTTTATTTTACAGCTGATTTCTCCTTTCACCATGTGACCATCAGAAGCACAGTGTACATACACATGCTTGTATTTGTGTACATCTGTATTCTTTATTCTGGAAAGAATAGTAACATCTCAGTTCTTACCCAAGCATTATAAAACACTGTCATCAGGCAGCTCTCCATAGCTAGTGGTATTACAATCTCTGTTTTAATAGCTGACTGATCCTTCATGCCTAGTGAACCAGAAATCTGTAGTCAAGCCTGTCCAAACATGGGGATCAGCATAAACTCTGAGCATCTCACTTCATAGGACAGCACAGAATTTCTATAAAGGGGCTGCATCCTCTGCAGAGTGGATACACAAACCCTTTCTGGCAGTTCTTTACTCCCAGTAAGAGACACTTCTAGTTTAGAGTCATTGATTAATGGCTAACTGCAATCTCTACAGCTGTAAATTTTGAGTACAATAAACCCTAGCCTCTGTGGGAAGTATAACAAGACCAGTCCTCACCTGTATCTAGCTAAACCGGTTTGAAACCCAGAACTGAAGGCATTAAAATCTTACAGCCTCATGTTAATCACTTCTGAATCCACAGAACTGCCTCGACACTGGCAGGGCAAAGCTGGCTATGATAATTGCTCCGTGCTGTGGACAGCAAAGTTTCCAGGCAGCTCAGACTTTCTGAGCTGCTTTCCGGTCTTTCTCATCCCTGATTTTGCTAGTGGAAATTTCTTAACATTTCTGTTGCCATTTACAGGTTGTGGCAAGATATAGACTATTGCAAAGTATCCTTTGCATGTAAATCAGTAGAAATAACCACGGTCCATACACAGAAAGCTCAAAACCGACTGAGAAAAGCCACATTTTCATGAAGTTTTTTGCAGTTTTGGACACCCTGCACAATATGCTGAAATCTCCAAACTGCATTTGGAGCTAACACCACTTAGGGGTGATTAACACGTGTGAAAAATGGGATTACAGTGATAGGCACCAAATATGAGAAGTTGGTTTCAAAGTAGCTGCTCGGTGAGACCAACATTAAGATCAGACAAGAAGCGTTTGGGACGGTTAAAATGCAAGGCTAATACGAGTGCTCATTGCCATGCTTAATGCAACAGAGACTGTTATTTCCAGTTGTGGTGTTGCTCTTTTAGACAAGAATTACTGACAGAGACATTGCAACCTGACAGAGAACATTTAATTAGCCTATGAAACTCTGCTGAAGTCAAAGGCAGGCTGGGTGCTTATACAGATAACAAAAATACGCTGAGTTAATTCTAACAATAGCAGGACATTTCCATATTGGAAGGGAGAAAAAACCCAACAAACCGCAATAAACAGTTAATACTTTGCATGAAACTTCACAGGTTGGTTTATATGTGATGTTTTCTCCTTATTTAAATAATCTATAGAAATTTACGCTGCTCAGATCGACAGCTAATATTTTATCCCCATTTTGTGCAACTCTGTTCAGTGTTTACCTCTAGTTCCGAGTCCCCTTTGAATTTTGGAAATAAAGTTCAAAATTAATAGCACTCTAAATCTCAAAGTGTCGGTTAAACCTCTATTAAAGTCATAATTTTTGGTTTGCAAAGTTTTAAGATAAACTTTTCTCAGGTTCACACACTATCTTTTAATATCTCTCTTTAGTTGCACTGTTGTTAAAATGTCTCTTGTCCTGACTTGATGTCATTGCCTGAAGATGAGAGATCTACTGCTGCAGTATCTAAACATCCAGATGAGGCTGACAGGTCTGACACAGGACCTCTGGGACACTGGTGTGCTTTTGGTGTGTGAGCTGGAAGTCTTTTCAAATGGTGCTTGACTATTCTTTTTAGAAAGCAATCGAATTTCACTCTTCTTTGTGTAAGTAGGACAGAATAAACAATCTCTCATGCGCATGGAAATTGCAATACTGAGTCCTTTATTTTGGTTAAGCCATGAGGGGTATAGCTTCTGCCTTGGCACTGCTGGTGAGACAAGCCAGTGAAACAAAGTCACTGTCACCAGCACCTTTACCTAGTAATGAGACCCCATCTTGAGTACTGAGTTCAGTTTTGGGCCCCTCACTACAAGAAGGATACTGAGGTGCTGGAGCATGTCCACAGAAAGGCAACAGAACTGATGAAGGTTCTAGAGAACAAGTCTTCTGAGCAGCAGCTGAGAAAGTTGGGCTTGTTTAGCTTGGAGAAAGAGGCTCAGGGGAGACTTCATCACTCTCTACAGCTACCTGAAAGAAGTTGTAGAGAGGTGAGGATCGGTCTGTTCTTCTAAGTAACAAGTGACAGAACAAGAGGAAATGGCCTTAAATTGTGCCAAGGGAAGTTTAGGTTGGATATGAGGAAGAATTTATTTATGGCAGGGGTTCTCAATCACTGGAATGCCTTGTCCAGGGAAGTGGTTGAGTCGCATCACCTGGAGGGATTTAAGAGTCATGTAGACATAGTGCTGAGGGATAGGGTTTAGTCAAGGTCTTCTCAGTGTTAGGTCCTGGCTGGACTAGATGATCTTAAAGGTCTTTTCCAATCTAGGAAAATCTATGATTCTGTGATGGTCTGATTCATTCAAACTAAGCAAATTTTGCTGTTGAAGGCTCCTTTTCTCTGTACCTGTCCTATGATTTACAGATACAAAGCTGTACAGGAGCTGTACCATTTATACCAGAACATAAAAATGATGCTACTACTTCAAATACCTCATTAAAGCAATGTTCTGATGAACCATTGCTTTTGCAAAATCACACACAGGCACCTCTCTGACAGGATTATGGATAATCCTAGGAATATTCAATAACTGCAGGTAGGAATTTGCTCTATAATTTGCAAACATGCCCTTGGGAATTCTAGCTATGCCATCACAATGACTCTACTTCAAGAAGGGTCACAAAGCATCTGTGCTTCTGCACACTATCCTGCTTGCCTCTTCAGGTCTGAAAAGGAATGAACTGAAAAACATAAACCTGGTTCAAAGACATACCTGCCACACAGGAACCTTCTGAAATTTTCTGCCACCCTGAGCTTTCTATTTTAATTTTTTTGCATTTAAATAAAATCGTAACAGCGTGTCAAATATGTCGATATTGAGGACTTCGTGTTTGCCAAGGAAATTCCAGAAAACAGGCTGAATGTTCAATCCCCAAATGATGTCCCTACCATTTCTGTGAAGGGGGATCAGCAGCTCTCAGGAGTTCAAGGGGATCTAACCAAGACTGTATAGTTGTTTGATGCTGCTGTTACAAGTAGGAATTCACTTCTTTCTTATCGGAAATTATTTTTTATTTTCAAGGGAAAGTTTTGCTTTCTTTTCCTTGTTTGGTACCTATGGAAAGAGCTGCCTAAAGCACTGGGCAGGAACTTTTGAAGTTTCTGTAAAAACCTAAGTGCAGTCAATAGCTGGATATTGAGGTCAGAAAAGCAGCTGCTGAGAAAGCTTTAATTTACAGAATTAAACCACTTTTCATTTAAAACCACAGATTTATGATAGATGGTAGTGAAGGGCTATAGGGATGACATTATGTCAAAAGAAAAGGAAATTTTCAGTATAAATCTAGGGAGACATCGTCACAATATCAGCTTGAAACAAAATGACACCAATGCAAATTTTATAAGAAACAACTTTAAGATGTCAAAATAGTGGTAAATTGATGTCAGTCCAGGTCTGCAGGGAGACTGTTATGATTAAAAAAGAACCTAACCAAATTCAAACCCACTCCCAAAGTGATAGCTATAATAAGAGGTTCTAATTTTGTCAGTTGAAGATAGTTATAGCAACAAAAAAAATAGTAAAGATATCATGATTACAGCGTCAACAAAAAAAACCCTCAAACTCAAAAAAAAAAAAAACAAACAAAAAAAACCCCAAACCAAACACACCCCCCAAAAAAAAAGGAAATACTGATATTAATGTTACACACACTTCATAAATGTTTGATTGTATATACAGGTAGACACTGGCGTTTCCACAGTTTAGACTGCTTCTACATTTACATGCTTCTATACCGTTGCTTCTACTTTTGCTGTTGAAAATCTATTGCTTCTATATTTATATACAGAATCTCTGATGCTAGTTCAGGTAACTAATAAGAAATCTGGAAGCTTCTTCATATCGTATGAACCTCCAGTGTCTTTTTACTCATGCAAAATGCAACAGAATTTCAGGTGAGTTGAACAGACAGACAGCAGGAAGAGAGCCTGATTCCAAAGACTCTCATTACGAAGCTTTGCTGAATCTCCTTGACATTGGATTCACACACCTTGTAGCTCAGCAACCTGGGACATCTGAGCCGATCCCCCACCAGCGACCAAGAAGGTTTAGAAACACAAATAGGTATATTTTGAAAGTCTGACAGTGTTTTCTAAGAGCGTTTTGAAGCGTCATGTGTTTTCTAAGAGTGTTTCGAAGCATCGTTTTTGAACAGTGGGATGTTTGGGGGCAGCTTTAAGAACACTTAATGCCTGGCATCTCCTGGAGTCATTTACATTCAGGCAAAAGTGGGTGGAAATTCTGCCATGTGAAAATGACATTTTCGAATGTGTAAATGACTGCACAGCACTTGAAGCAGTCAGCAACCAGGACCCAGCTCAGTACTGCGGTTCTGCCATGTGCAGCATTAACCTTTACCACGTTCTGCTTTTCCTGCACACAACAACAGCAGATCCTTGTCAGGGGGTGGTTACACAAGACAGTACATATTCTTCTAGGCACCCAGTCCCAGATCAAAAGTACCTGGCATGTAATACTGAACTGATCTCTACTCATTCCCCATTCTACGTTGATTTGAAACACTTTAGGGCACACATCTGCCTCAGAAGACTTTTTGGCATAAATTCTTCATTATTTGCCCTGGATGTTAGGTGATTAGAGCCAAAGTGGATTGGGTTCTTAGGCCTGGAGATCTGATAAACTACAAGTTCTCTATCTGGAATGTCAGCTTAGTTGGAATTAAGTATTTTCTGCAATCCACCTTTGGACGTGTGGTTAGTTGTACAGACCTAAAGAAATAACAACCCCAAGGAATTAATAATTGAATTAATAATTACACCTTTGAAATCATTAGTTCCTGAGTTTGTGTTTAGAAGTTGACTGAAAATATCACAGGGCCAGATTTCAACACCTTCCGTACTGGAGCCTGTCTGAAGTGAAACCATTGACGTCAGTGGAATGATTCCAGATTTAAAGCTGCCAAGTTATGCACATCTCCGTATGTGTCATTTTATGCTAGTTATTTAATGCATTGATTTGCATATCATAAGCAATTTGCATGGAACCGAAATTTGCACAGAACAGCACGGAGCCATACCAATGTGCCCGAAAAGGTGAGGTGGGTAAGACATCTGGAAGTTTGGGTGAAGGTGCTAGTGACTGTGTGCAGGTGGGAGATGAAGACCTGTGGCTGCTTTGGGTGCTGATGGCTTGAATACATCACTAAACTGAGAAATACTGTGTCTTGCACCTGCTGTCCCTGTGCAGAGAAGTTATACCTGAAGGTGACACTGCAGCAACCTCCTGCATAGGTTGGGGACTGACCGGTTTGCAAGCAGCGTAGGGGAAAGGGTCTTGGGGTCCTGGTGGGCAGCAGGATGACCATGAGCCAGCAATGTGCCCTTGTGGCCCCGAAGGCCAGTGGCACCCTGGGGTGTATCACCAGGGGTGTGGTTGCTAGGTGGACAGAGGATCTCCTCCTCCTCCTGTACTCTGTCCTGGGGAGGCCACATCTGGAACAGTGTGTCCAGTGCTGGGACCCTCAGTTCAAGGACCGGGACCTG
>JAAGNO010010912.1:123846-145058 GCA_033439905.1 Ceryle rudis
CAGCCAGGGATCCCAGCCCATATACATCATATTCAGTATAAAGCTGAGGGATCAGGAGTGTCTAGGGTCTCTCTTCTTGCTTCCTCTCACTCCCTCTCTTTGCCCTCTTGGACAGCTTTGCCAGCTTTGCTTGGCTTGGCTCAGGTCCTCTTTTGTTTCCTTCCTTGGAGCATCTGAGGAGGATTCTGTCCATTCTGCCTTTGATCCTGATCTGTGTGTTCCTGAATCCAGCACCAGAATCCAGCTCCTGAACACAGCTCTCATCTGCTGCTGTTCCCAGTCTGGGACCCCCTGGTGCCTGCTCCACAGCATCAGTGGTGACGATGATGTAATTGCCACAATTGTAATTACTGGTTTTGTATATATTTGTATATATTCCATTTTTATTATTATTATTATTTTCATTAAATCTGTTCCAGTTCCCTTTTCTCATGGCTGAGTCTCTCTCCCTTATTCCCTTTCTGTTCCTCTTTGAGGAGGGAGGGGGGTTAACAGAGAGCAGCTGTTACAGCTCTAAGGGGCTGCCCTGGCCCCAAACCCTGATAAGTGTCAGTTTACCAAGGAGCCTGAGTGGCAAAGGCACAGTCACAACTGCAT
The DNA here is from genome assembly GCA_033439905.1 of Ceryle rudis. Lineage (NCBI taxonomy): Eukaryota > Metazoa > Chordata > Aves > Coraciiformes > Cerylidae > Ceryle > Ceryle rudis. Next base: position 124,444 of record JAAGNO010010912.1, read on the forward strand.
GGCTCCAAGTCCCTTGCTCAGGTCAGAGCTATCGGCCACTGATTTAGTGGCTCGAACTAAATTCAGTAGGCTCCAGATTTTAGTTAGACTAGCTAGTCTTTATTAGCAACATTTAATGCCTTCTCTTCATTTCTTTATTGGATAATCTTTTAGATAATCTTTGTTTGTTTAAAACCAACCCAGAAAGTCACACTTTTTATTTCTGGCTCAGGGCAGGGCCTTTCAGGGCAGACCCACTCCAGAAATGCTTAAAAGTGAAAATCCAGTTCTTAGAAACTCTGTCCTGCCTCCCACAGCAATGTGGGGTTATTTATTATTATTCCTCCTTATGAATAAACTGAGGTTATTGAGCTTTATAAACAAAAGTGCTGCTTAGCTGTAGCTTTCAGCAGCTGTCATTAGCGAATTGCTACGACGAAGGACAGATTTCAAATGGTCAGCTCTGTTTCTCTCACTGAAATCTAGATCAGATAGCCAGCTTGTTAGTGATAATCATTTCTAGGCATACAAACAAACCTCAAACAAAGCAGAAAGCCCACTCACATTTTCGTGCATCAAAACCTATATTTAAGTCTAAATGGGTGGTTGGCTGCACTCTCCGCTCTTTCTCTATTGCTCTGCTTCTATGGGTTTGTCTCCATCTATTGTGTGCTGTCACATTTATTAAGGTTCTTTCCTTATGAAAATATTTTCTAATCACAAAATATCTCCTTCTGCTTTAGCAAGTTAAACAAAAACCACTCACAGTACTTTAGGTAGTATAATGGCAATGGTTCTCATAAACCTCTCCCTTTTCGTTTTGGACAGAGTTCTGCTCCAGGGCATCTGAAATACCATTTCAATACTTCCAAAGGTAAATAGAGTTCTGTCAATAAAGTGAAAATTGCTGACCTTGTCTTGTTCATCAATTTAGGCATCGAAAAAATCCTGCCTCCTGGGATTAGTGGTGCTTTTTCATCTGAAGTGAAAAATGCTAAGCCTGCCATATTTAATGACAGGCCCGGGAGGGTTAATGAAAGAATATAAGTGGCATTTCACCTTGACTTGCAGCTGCCCTCTAACATTGCCTAAGGGTCCAGCTAAGCGTTAGCTCCAGCCAAGAAGTACAAGCCAGGAGTAAAGACCTATAGAGAATTCTTACAGGATATCCTCGTTTGCCCTGGCTGTTGCCCTGGTTGCCTTTTTTGTGCGTGTGAAATCTGTAACCAACGAAGCTGCAGAGATTGGGTCTTCAGCGGTTACGAAAGCTCTGGAAACACTGAAAATCCTATCAAGGAAGAAATGGACAGTGAAGGACTGAACGATCTGCCAGCTTATGCCTGGCCTCTACCAACATCTACCACGGGGATCTTATGAATGTTTACGAATATCTGAAGGGTGGGTGTGAGGCAGAAGGGGTCAGTCTCTTTTCAGGGGTCCCCTGTGATAGGACAAGAGGTAATGGTAGCAAGCTGGAACACAGGAAATTCAACCTCAACACAAGGGAAAACTTCTTTGCTGTGAGAGTGACAGAGTCTGGAACAGGCTGCCCAGAGAGGTTGTGGAGTGAGACCTCCTAAGCTAACCTCCTAACCTCTGGAGACTTTCAAACCCCACCTGGATCTGTTCCTCTGTGGCCTGCCCTGGGTGACCCTGCTCTGGCAGGGGGGTTGGACTCGATCATCTCCAGACGTCCCTTCCAACCCCCACCATTCTATGATTCTATGATTTCAGATCTTGCTTTCTTTACTGATAGCTTCATTTTTATAAGCTAAACACTGATGATTAGTCTAGACTGCTAATTAGAAGCTATCCTTTTACACCGCAACTTGGATTAAAAGCTTTTGTGATTTCGTGGACTCTGGTTCGTGTGAATGTCAATTTGATCCTTTTAGTGTGTTTACTCTAAGTATCAATAGACTCCTGGGATTGGTGGAAGTGCAGTGCTGAGCCTCTCAGATACTAAGCAACTGCTGGGGTGCAGCTCCCGTTTGAAAGGCTTTCTTCTCTGCTCGCTAATGGAGGATCAAAAGTCATCCCTTCAATTAAAAACTGAACTCCCGGCTAAAAACAAGGAAAGAATCCCATTCTTTGGCATTTCTATGTCTAATTAAGGATTTTAGTGGGAAATGTACAGCAAGTGTGCTCACTGATTAATTTATCAAACACAAAAATCCCCCTTTCCTTTACCAGTCCAATTAGCCAGGCATTTTATGTGGCTGGGATATTGAAACACTGCTGCTACACGGAAACCAGAGGCTCTTTGCATTTGAAATTGCATGGTAAAGAGAGTGGAAAATTTCTTATCTAATATTGTGCATATTTAGGGTATGATCCTGTGAATTATTGAAAATCCCTGCTAAAAAATGTATGGCCTACTGAAGGTCCATTCTGGTATGAAATTCAATACCCTGAACACACAGGAGCATCAGGGAAAAGCAGCGGATGTTGAATGCCTTGGAAAATAGAGCATTTACTGTATAAAATGCCCAAAGGGAAGCATAGCTGCTGCTTAGAAGATCTCAAGCACTGTACAGTGTAATTCACATGTAAGCTGCTGCCTTCTTACCTCGTGTTGACATCTTTCCACATTGCACAAGCTGGGACTGATCTCTCCTTCCACAAGCCACCTGCCAAAAGCAATGTGGAAATAAAGACATTATCAATCATTTGGCATTCCCCTACAACACAAGGATCATGAATTGTACTCCTGTTTGTCAGCTCGTGTCCCTTCCCTGTACATCGGCAGGGGTTCTTATTATCATCATCTCACTTTTCCCCTGCTGAGAGCAGGTGTGCTCACCACAGCATCCAGACCATTCCCCCTGTTGCATGAGGGTGTCCCAGAAGTGCAGTAAGAAATATAAGTATCATCTTTCCTATGCTCTTCATTTTGCTTATCTTCCTTCTCATGGGGGTGGTGTTTGGTGGAATGTTTTTGTTTTGTGGTTTATTCTTGGGTTTGGTTTTCTTTTTTTTCAGTTGGATTTGTTTTCATTTGGTTCTGATATTTGATGATTTTGTTGTTGCCATTGCTGGCTTGTTTTATTTATTTTGAAGAAATGTGTTGCACTTTTGCTATGGCAGCTGAGATTAAGGGAACGTGATTTGATGTTTTAAATGGATTTGCACAGCTCTGGAGCACAGTGATGCTCAACAGACCAAACCTTGACTAAAGAGGAGATGGGAAACTGCACAGCTCTGATCAGACTAACTGGAGATGCTGTGGCCACGGATGGATGGATGGATGGATGGATGGACGGATGGATGGATGTGTTCGTAGCCAAACAGCTTGGAGTGCAAGCATTAGCATGTTTATATCTAGAGCATGCTCATAAAGCAAACCTCCTCATTCTTTCCACTTAGTGCCCTTTGATTTGCATTGTGCAGAGGTCTCGGAGGGCATGGGTTTTGTCCCTGCCAGGTGAAACTAAATTAGAAGACGTGTCCTGGCCATGAGGGCACTCACAGGACATGCTGGCCCTGAGCTGACTCACCTGGTGCCTCTCACATCCCTGCCCGTGGATGCAGGAATGAGTTGTCAATAAAAATATTCTGTCTGGACAAGCAGCAGAAGAGAAAAGAGGATCTGTCATCCTGAGCATGGCAGATCTCTGCGTTTTCTATTCTCATCTACACCTTTTTTGTAAATCTTGATGTATAGGTGAGCTGCTTTGGCTAATGCCTTCAGTGCAGAAATAACTTTGGCCTGGGGAAACCACTGAAGGGTGCTCTTTCTTGCCTCAGTGCATATGGCAAACATGTCTCATCTTCAATGAAAGTCATACCTGAACATGGAAGAAAGGCTTCATGTTAATATTTCTCACAGATTAATTTCATTGTACAGTAGGAAAGTGATCTGGGAGGGTAGAAATAAATACCCAGACATAAAAGGATAAATCTTACACTCGAGAAATATGTCAGTTTGACAACTAAAGAGCAAGACCAGTTCATCTAGAGTTTTTGGGCAGTTCACACTCTTCAAAACTGTCCACAGTTTTGGAGATTTCTATTTGTGGTGAGAGTGCCTGAAACCTCCTCTGAATATTTTCAGGAAATGCTGTGTCACAAGGCACATACACGGCTCCTTACTTTCAAAGGCTGAACTGCGCGGCTGCAAACCCCATCCAGCAAGCAAAAAGGTGAAAAGCCACACTGTAAGAGACACTAATTCATGATGGAGAATACCCTGATGTCTATGAGACAGATTGGTCTTTTAGCGGTGTGAGGAAAAGATAAGCTTATTGACATTGCCTCTTTTGAATTATCCATCCACTCTGCCATGGCCTCCTCCTTTCTGCTTGATTCCTATTGATTATCTCAGCACTAAAGTTCAGCTGACCATTTATGTTTCAAGTGAGAAAGAGGGATAGCTAGAGATTTAAAACCATTTAAGCACCTCTCGTTAGAGTCAATGCTTGAATGTCATCAGCAGTTGTCAAGACTTGGGCAATGAAATTCCTGAGGGTGGTTTATAATGATTCAATTTGTCAGCATTTCAAGCAGAAACATGCAGGTCTGATACTCCAGTCCAGGGGGTGTAAGCACAACCAGAAGAGTGTATCGGTATGCTGCTCACCAGTAAAATGAAAAAAAAAACCCCAAACCAAGTACATGATAACACAGAGGTAGCTGTGCAAGTTTAACTGACGGTGTTGTCTGATAAATTGGGGTTGCAGGGGCAGAGGTGACTGAAGAATCTGCTTTCTGTGAGAACTTTCTTCATCCGTTGTGATACTCCCTCTGCAAAATATACACCTTGGTCTAGTGATGCTGTGCATGTGGGTGTAGCATGCTCTGTGAGTTGTGTAAAGTTATAAGGTATACATGCTCTTTTACATCCATATTTCTGTATATGACCTATGCTCTGGTTGTGTATTTTAGGTTTAAGGGGTATTCCACAAAATCTGCAGTCACCTTCCGCAGGCTTTGATGAGCCTATTTTTTTATACTTTACAAGAGCTTCACACACAAGATGGAAAATCAGATTATCAGCAGACAGTCCAGGGTAGTGACTATTCACCATTACTACATTCTGCCATCTCTCCCATTGACTGCTTTGTCTTCCCAGACCACATACCTGGTGCACTTTGTGTTGTACCTGTGCTAAATATGGGGCAGGGTTTAATCACAGGGTATCACAGGGTGTCAGGGGTTGGAAGGGACCTTGGAGATCTTCGAGTCCAACCCCCATTTTTATTTTTATTTTTGTTTGTTTGTTTTGTTTGTTTGGTACACTAGGTGAAAGACTGGTGACCCAGGATGCCCTCACGGTGCAAACACATGGTGAAGTGTTGTTAAAAGCACAAAGCGAGCAGGATAACAGGAAGGATATTTTACTTTCTTGTCTCCTTGTGTAAGGTCAGACTTTAGGTGATGCACGTTAGAACAGGCAGGTCGAAAAAAAGATTTACGAGAGAAAAAAAAGAACATTCCTAGCTTTTTCATCAGTGCTGATGTCTTAGTTTCAACTCCTTATGAACTACTATCTAGGTTTGATGAGTTTTCACATTAAACTGTGTCTGCAGGCAGCTTTAAACCTGTGATCTAAGAAGCCTGATGGTTTGATGGACTACTCCTAAATAGCATTCATGGAAGGTGACTAAGAGAAATCAACCTCTAGTTTACAAGCTTAAAGTCATTCTGAAAGGTGTATGTTTTCTCCAGTGGAAAGCATAGCTGTTTCCTGAAACTGGAAAAGTCTGAAAAATTATGAATTAGGAAAACTGAAAGGGTGAACTGGAAACTAATCCTATAGTCCAGTCAAAACTTACATATTGAACCCTGTTTGAAGTGCCAATATACCGAAGTGAAGATAAATAACCATTGACTATACATAAATGAAAAACAGTCTTTAATCTGCAGTGGATTTTAATAGTGGCTATTTATTATTATTATTTGTTATTTATTATCTATATACTGATAAATTAATATTATAATCTTTGACAATCTTCTATATCATTTAATGTAACATGCTTCTCTGTGGTACCTTTTTAATGAAAGATTCAATACGCTGCTCCCGGTGCAGCTTATTGAAATAACTGATTAATAAAGCTGCACAAAAAAAAGTAGGAATAGGTTTTTTTTATTATGGTAGGATGACTCTATTAGTGCAGAACCTCTATGTAGCTTCCACTTCCCTTTCCCTACACTACTCTGTCTTTAATGATTTATTTAAAATGCTCAAATTAAAAATAAATTTAACCCAAAACACTCATAAAGCTTGAATCCTTCTACAGCTGCAAAGCTTATTCTAGAGCAATTTCACCAAGTAATTTCATTAAAGGGCAATTTTATTAGCTGCTTCTGGCTGATTTTTCATGAGGTGGGAAACTAAAACTGCTTTGAAGTCATACTAGATAAAGGTGTGGAAAGTATTGTCCACAGAGAGGGACTAAGTGAACTGGTACTGTCTTGTCTATATAAGACTGGGGAGAAGCAGAATAACAATATTAAAATCTGGGGAGATAAAGGATGGGATTAGAAATACTGGCTTGAAGTGCTGGAAGTAAAACAATGATGCCAGACATAAGGAAAAAATTTGGCAATGTTCAAAGGATAATTAGTATAAAATATACATTTTCCCTATAAATACAAAGAAAAATCCATAAATATGAAGTTTCTATTTCAATCTGACACGTGCAGTAACATTATCTGCCATTGTCTTTAAGGGAAGCAGGGCATAATAGACAAAAAGAGAGAGAATTTAGGCTCTGAAATAGGAAAAAGTAGATTTTTATTCTCTATGGAGGTATGATGGAATAAAAGGAGGAACTTATAAAAATAGGGTTCAAGCCATGGGGAAAAGAATTCCAGAGTTCCAGCTCCCAATTCTGAGAAATACTGAGACACAATGTCATCTTTGATTGCTTTTTTCCAAACTGGTCACATATATAAGGCTTTGCCTCTCTGCTTATTTTTCTTTGAAATTCACTGTTAAAAATTCTAGAACTGGATCTTGCCAAGAGCCCCTGACACAGAGATAATAATCTTAGAAAATAGATATTCCTGTATATTACATCTAGTTATTTTTTACTTGCTGCCATGAATATTATAACATGTTCTCCTTGTACTGCAATAATTAAGGTGGAAATGACATTTCCATTTAAAAGATCATATAACTCAGTGGGGAAAAACTAAATGTTCCAGCTGGGCTGAAGTTCAGCTTTGGACATATCTGCCTAGAAGAGAACGTTTCAGTTAGATCTACATTTTAAACTGAGATGTGTCTAAATAAAAGTTTTAGAAATATTATTTTAGGCACTAAAATATCTGTCAAATGCTATCAAGAGAAAAACATTCCGAGGCAGCGTGTTTGTCCATCATAGCTCTTGGCATGGTAATTACTCACTACAGGCCATACTTCTCAGACTTTGATAGAAATTCTTCTCCTGAGCCGGAGGAACAATTCCACAGTGAAATAATTGGGAATAAAGCATTTTAATGGAGGTAGTGACTCAGTTCTCAATACATTTCGGCCTTTAGTAGCTGACAAAATGCAGGTGATGTATGAAGAGAAGATCATGTTCTCCAGATATACCCAAAGTTCCCTTTCTCCCCCTCGCTTCAGACTCAAGACAGACCATGTTTTCCTTCAGAGAGATTCGAGCAGTTATTTCTCTGGTAATGCTTAGCTTCATTTCTTCTCTTCCTGGCTTCTCCTCCCTCAGTATCTCTCTGCTAGAAGGCTGAAGAGGGGGATATAGCAAGGATCTTAAGGAGCAGCGTGACACTCAGGTAGCTCAAGAGCAGAAAGCAGAGGAACGCTACAGCCATCCCAGACCCTCACAGCTAAAGCATACGGTATATATACAGAGGAGGGACAATCTGAGCCCCAAATGCCCAGGAATTATTCTTCTACAATCATCCTCTAAGGGGATTATTCAGAGCAGAAAATCAAAATACGCTCAGAATGGATCCTGATGCATTAATGAGGGATGAGAGATGATATGGCACTTGGGATAACAAGGCCAGTGACCCAGTCACACCTTTCCCCCAAAAGAATGTTGTTTGGACCTTACTCTGTCCTAAGGATCAGCCTGAATAGAGCTGAGCACGCGTGCTTTGTGATATAAGGACTACGGTTAAACTACGTGTCCCCTGGTATGAGGCTAAAGCAATGACTCATCACATTGCTGACTATTCTCACAACAGCACAAGGTCTTCTATTATCCTGGGTTTTCATCTTTTAGCAGACTACTTGCTATACACTATTTACTTGAAAAGCAAAGCAGCCAGAAAGTTTCTTTAATGAGCACATTAGATTCTGATCTCTGCTCACTCTTCATTTATCTCAAATCCACATTCTAAAGTGATCAGTGAGTGCAAGCGAGGGAAGAAAAGGAGGAGGCATGAGGCTTGGCTAAAAGAGACCAAACCACAAAGATAACAGAGGCCAATAGCACATATGACGAATTTAGACCCCAAAGCACAAGATTAGAAATTATGCGAGATGATCTAATATAGTCAAATTAAGGCAATCCAGAACAATGACTGATGCTGTAACTCTCATTCTATCTTCATTTGTTTACAAGCTGGATGGAGTATCAGGCAGGGCAGAGTCTGGCCATTCATTAAGCACTATGTACCATACACTGGAACCTAATCCGGGTTCTGAGGGCAGGTACAAATGGATGTAACATGTAAATCTAGAATGCTTTCTAAATGCAAGCTATAGTCTAACATACCTTTTTTTTTGGGGGGGGGGATTGTGTGATTTTTTTCCTTTAATACTTTACAAAATTTATGTGGAAACAACCTCTTCATTATTAACACTGCAACAGCAGGAAAACTATTCTTCATGATACAGAAACTCAGCTGTTCCTTTGTAGTCATCCTGTAACAGTCTAAAATTTTCCTCCCTAGCTCAGGATAAAATTAGCCCTAATTGATATCTAGTTTGTATAACAGTTGTTTCATTGTTTGTTTTGTTGTGGGGTTTTTTTTTATTATTTATTTTTGAAGTCTGTCTTTGCACTTTGCCCTCTGATAGTTCTCTCTGAATCATTATCCAATCACAGCGTATTGTTGAACTTCTCAGTTAAAAGCTCAGACGTGGAGATTAAATGTCACTTGTCTCAGTTCTCCTCAAAGCACATCATGATCTAAGCAGTTCCTGCCCAAGCTACAAGTGAGGCAGTGAGATCACCAGGAGACTGGCAGGAGGGTGTTTGTGGCAGGCTGAACAAGCTGGTAGCTCCTGCTGCAGCAGAGACCTCTGCACAGCCCTGGGACACAGCCCTGGGACACAGCCCTGGGACACAGCCCTGGGACACAGCCCTGGGACAGCCTCGGGCAGCATCTTCCAGTAAAAGGAGCATCCCAGTTACACTGTTACCATCTGTGCTGGTTTGGGCGAGGGTAGAGTTAATTTTCCTCATAGTAGCTGGTATGGGCTGTGCTTTGGATTTGTGCTGGAAACAGCGTTGGTAACACAGGGATGTTTTAGTTACTGCTGAGCAGTGGCTGACATGGGGCCAAGGGCTTTTCTGCTCCTCAACACCCTCCCCCCCCCCGCCAAACACACACACAGAAGGAGTAGGCTGCGGGTGCTCAAGAAATCAAGAAATTGAGAAGGGGACACAATTGGGACAGCTGACCCCAACTGACCAGAGGGATTCTCCAGACCGTATGACATCATGCTCAGCTTATAATGCTGGGGGAAGAAGGAAGGTGGGGACATTTGGGGTTAGGATGTCTTCCCAAGTCACCATTACATGTGGTGGAGACCTGCTGTCCTGGAGGTGTCTGAGCACCTGCCTGCTGATGGGAAGTGGTGAATGAATTCCTTGTATTGCTTTGCTTGTGTGTGTGGCTTTTGCTTTACCTAATAAACTATTCTTAACTCACAAGTTTTCTCACTTTTATCCCTCTGATTCCCTCCCCAAGCCCACCAGGGGGGAGTGAGCAAGCAGCTGCATGGGGTTTAGTTGCCATCTGGGGTTAAACCACAACACCACTGGAGGCAGAGACCTTTCCTGCTTTTCTTTAGTGGCATTTGAATAGTAAGAAAATTCCTTTGATGTTGCAGAGCTAACATGACAACCAAGCTGGGGACAGTCAGATCCTCTCCTAATAGGTGATAAAGGACCACATCCTCTCCTGCAGTTTTTCCTGGAGGACCTTTAGGCAGCTCTGGCTGAAGTGAGGCCCAGGAACACCATGCTTTTAATCAGTTGCTATGACATAGTAAGTGTGTTGGTAGCTTGGGAAGCAGATAGGTGTGCTTCTGCCTCCCTCACCCGCGCCGATGTTTGTTATTCTATAGACACTCATCACTGCTTTTAGCTCCAGCGAGAGCTCTTATTAATCACCACCTGGGAAGAGCAGACACAGAGCAGGCGTGCATGAGCTTTTGTGAGAAAAAAAAGAGGAGGGGAGGATGGCTGCGTGCCGTGTGGGGGTGTGAGTGATGATTTTGGGGTGCGGAGTGAGAGACTGAAGTAAGGGAGAAGTAGAGCGTGTAGGAAGGAGGAAAAGAATGCTACAAGAGCTGTTTGGGGAGACAGAGAGAATGAGAAAATGGGGGGGGGGGAAGACAGCTCTACTTCAAACAAGTTGGGCAAAGGGGGAAAGACTGCACAACTAACAGTAGCCTGTTTAGACTCTTGTGCCACAGTTACTGTCAAATTCTAAAAGACAAAACTGCAATTAAGCCAAGACCGTTTGCCTTTAGCAAAGATGAGGCCAGCAGGACCCCTCCCCCCAGCTTCTGGTATAGTTCTTCCCTCCCTGAAAAGACTTTCATCTCGAGCTCATTATGAACAATTTTCTTTTTGGTCTTAATTTGTGCTAAGAATGGCACAGAAAGTATCCCAGGGCAGGCACCTCTCCCATTTCCTGCAGGGTTTTACTCTGATGTCTGGTAATTGGTGGACTGCTAAAAAGGTTATTATCATCATGTTTATTATAGCCAAGCCTAACAGCAATAAACGGTACAGTTTCCTTATGTTAAGCACTCTACAAACAAACAGTGGGAGAAGGTCCTTGTCCTAGAGAACTTCTAGTCCAGACAGAGATGCAGGGGAGGCTACGAGTTTAGTGCATGGAGAGTGAAGAGAGCGCTGGCAGCATCCAGCACGTGGCAACAGCTCTGTTTTCATTTCACTGACACGACGAGAGGAATAACTGCAGAAAAGAAATCTTGACATGTGAAAGAAAAAACCCAAGATGTATTATGGGATGTCAAGGAGCTCTAAGAGTACAAGACAGGCCCATTGAGAGCTAAAGATATGTCTGTGCAATTCAGTAGTCCCCTGGCTTGGAGGGTTCTGCATCCCTTTGGTTAGTGTCCCTTAATGGTTCTTCTCTACAGACTTTTTAGTAATTGTCTTTATTTCCCCCACTCAGGGTTGCAAGGTAGGGTAAAAAAAAAGGCGCAAAAGACACTATTACTTGGTAAATTAGGACATGGAAGGCTCACCACCAGTTGCTTGCAAGATGGAAGACAGTCCAGCACTACGTTAAGCACAAGATAAGCAACTTCTGTGCTTCAGATGAAAGCCACTGTTCTAGCAAAGCCATTTTTCAGTGCTCAGTCATTTTGCCATTGATTTCCAGAGTGTATCTAGCAATGCATAGAGAATGGAAAGAAAATTCCCTAGTTTCTTACTGATTTGCAAACAAAGAATATTTTTATTTTGAAATGTAAGGAATTTGTGTTTTCTCCAACCTGTAAACCCACAAAAACTGAGCAAATTGGTTAAGTTGGCGCTACTCTCCTACACATTAAAGCTTCCATCAATGCCTTTAAGATTTGCCTCCATGGGCTGAAGGATGGGGATACCACTTAACTATGACACAGAACCACGTGCATAATTCCTCTCATTCTGGACAGAAAGGCTTCACACCTGCTGATAAAGCAAGGGCCTGGTTTTGTGGCCGAGAGGACAGATAGCATGGCACAGCTCACACCTGGCTGGATAAAGTAACTTCCCCTTCTCCTCCCCATGAGTTGATCTATACTGAGAAACAGGAAGAGTCCCTGACCCTGCTATTCCCAAAAACAAGTTGGGAAAAGTCTGAGCTGGCACAGGGATATTAACATTAAAAGGTGTGGATGAACACAGACCAGCTTTATTTTCATGTTTTGGCCATTTACAGTCACTAGCATAGATAAACCAGAAAGAACCAATACTGGAAACCTGTCATAGTGAAGCCAGGCAATCTCTTTTCAGTGCAGCACTTTTATTTCAGATCCTTTTTTGTGACTGTGCCTTGACAGAATACTTCTAATTGCCTTTTTTTTTTGAAGGTGATAAATTTATCACTTATTTTAGACTCTCATCTTTGAGACCTTTGTCTGAACCAGGGCATGCAAAACAAATTGCCTTTGCTGAGAATAGTAGCTCCACAATCTGGAGCTGGAACACTTTGATCCTAGATCCTTTGCCTTTTCTTCTATTTCAATCCAGTTGACAAAATTCAGACTGAACCATTTCTGTGCTTAAAGCTGTTCAGATACTTGCTGGATCAGTATGCAAGTCACATTCTTTAACAACAGGGAATGTCAGACTACTGTGACATGTTGTGTTTCCTTTTAGGTAAAGCTGGCAATATCTAGTGGTTTGGTGATTGTGGCAGTTTCTGTCTGAGTCGTTCAGCAGATGGCTCCGATATGCTGGAGCTCAGTCCTTTGCTTTGAAATACATAATCCTTGGCTAATTTTATGATACAGAGAGACACTGTGGGACACAAAATTATATACCTTTCATCACAAGTGGTATGACACGCTTAGTGGTATGGTGCCAATTATACATTTCAGGTTGTTTTCAACAAAATCAGTATGACAAAGTTTTAATTTGAAGGAAAACTTAAAGATAAATGGTTATTCTTTTACTTTCAGATCTCTTTCTATGTTGAATGCTCCACACCATTTGACTAATGAGATTTGTGCATATATAACACCACTGCCTTTTGAGCTTCACTGTCTAATGTCATTGCTCGTTAACATTACTTACAGAGAGTAGCGCTTCTTTATAATTGGGGATCATCTTTAGATAGCCTTTGAGCCACCCCTATCTGTGTGATACCTTAAAGGGTATCTTTTTCTTATGCTTTTCACCATTCTAAGAATTATGTGGTTTGCAGCTAAGGCCACTTGTCAGATTTTCATCATCTATTCCCAGGAATCAAATGTTGTATTCTCTTGTCTTCTTAAGTGGAAGAGCAGACAAATTCTGCAAAGTAGATTTAAGATTTGGCTTTCTGTACATACAGTCTTTAACACTTTCCAGCATCTTTAATAGCGTGTTAAAAGAGCAGAGAAAGTTATACAAGGAAGAGAAATTGCTGGTTTGTGCTGCTGAATAAGTCTTCAGCTCTTCACTTAAAATGAAGATTTAGATATAGAAATGAAAAAGAGAAGAAAACAATGTAGGTGATACAGAAACTCGGTCGTGACTAGGAACTACGAGCCAATTATTGCACTGTAATTTGGAAAACAGAGGAGGCTTGTTCTATACAATGCTTATTTCTAGGCTGACAAGGAAAATACACAATTGCCTTTATCACAGAGTTGTGAGGTACATGTGAATCCCTTGTAATAGAATTGCCTAAGTAAGGAAATTCTATTTGATTAATGCTTATGAACTTAATAAGACCCATAATTAAGTCAGGAAGGAGAGTGTCGGGGAAATAGTAGAAGTGAAAGAACTTTGCATTTCTTCAGTTAGGATAGTTATTTTAATCTTTTAATGTAGATGCCTATAAGAAGCTTCTAAGAGTACAAATCTAACCAATAGTCTCTGCTTTAATTATTTGTGTTATAACAACATTTAGAGTCCTGGGCAGAACCCCGCTAAGACAGATACTCTTATTCAAGGAGTGGATGTTCCTACTTTGAAGAGCACATTGTCTGCTGAGACAACCTTGAAGGACTGATGCAGAAGCTGTAGAAGAGGTCCCATTTTGTAGAGGGCTGCTGAAGCCCATGCTCTTTAAAAAAAATATCCTAAAAGTCATACAAGTAATTTGTGAAAGCACCTGGAAATGAAGCCAAGGGTAGAGAAGCTTAAGTGCCATTGCTGTCCTGTCTGTGGGGCAGTCTCTGGGTACTTTTGGGCTCAAGTAGTGCCTTGGGCATCAAGGAGATGACCCCTTTCAACATTCAGCTCTAATACATAAGGTGGTGGTGTGGTTTAAACCCTGCTAGCAGAATACTATAAAGCCACTCACCCACCACTTCCCCCTACACCTCCTCCTGTGTGATAGAAGGAAGAAAAAAAGTGAGACTCTAGTGGTTGAAATAAGGGCAGTTTTATAAAACAGCACACAGAGAGAGGAAAACAACAGCACTAATGACAATACTACAGAAATGACAGACAAAACAAGTATTAGAAGCCAGGAAGGCTTTACCTATGCCCAAGATGCCAACTTTCCCTGCTCCAATCACACTGAAGCTACCCCCTGCAGCCAGTTGAAAACAGGCAACTTTAGCCCAGCCCTCCCCTTATATAGGGGCATGACTCGGTGTGGTATCAACTCTTCCATTGGGTGGTTTGGTTGTTTATCGTGGCTGTGGCCCCACCCAACTGCTTGGGCCAGCAGCTGCTGGTGATAATTAACCCAAACTGAACCCAGGACAGGTGGGTAAGGTGTAGCTAGTACTTGTCAACTCAGTAAAATGATGTTTTGGCTCCCTTTGCAGCAACTGTAAGAAGAAATCCACTGATAAATTAGTTGAGTTATAAACACCCATGTAAGTACTTGAAAATTTGAAAACTTTAAGTACAACTAGAAGGGGAAACTAACAAAAAATACATCTTGGTGGTTTTGGTAGCAGACCTTAAAAGAAGGCTTGAAGTATGAAATACATAAAAAAAAAACAACAGCCTGTGTCTCTTATATTGCCTTCACCTAATCTATTGCAAGCAGGACATCCAGGAATACAGATTCAACTAGAGATGGATTTTGCCAACAATGATAGATATGGAATGATAATGGTAAAAATGTTGGAGGAAAAATAATGTTTAAAAGAAAAGACACATTTGTAACATTTGTGCCTCACAGAACACATAGGGAATGTATCTGCCATTTAGATATAAGCATTTATCTTTCATAATATTTTATTTTAGTACCTCTTTGTGAGTAAATAATCTTATTGTGACAGAATGAGAAATATTCATCCACCGCTAAATCCAATAAAATAATATTTGATTTTCTCCCAGTCCTGTATAGGCAAACTTGTTAAAATTTAGTGCAAGCTTTGTATAAGTGAGGACTTCAGAATTTAGCTTACTTGATTCATCTAGTAACATGTTCATTTGGGCTTTCATCCTCAAACCAGATACTTTGCTCCTCTGCAGATGAAATCTATCAAATTAATTGGATTTTTCCGTGCATTGTGTGGGATCACGGTACAAACATTCTAAGATTCTGTAGCTTGTTATTGGTCACCCCTAACTTTTGCTTTATGGCTGATTGAGGCATGTGCTTAGGTATGACGGGACCTGAAGCCAGAGCATTGAGGTGGACTACGAGCCCACTACAAACACCAAACTATCATCACAGATGTGCTTATGAAAACACACACGCACAAAAAGAAGTAGCTTTGAAAGGGAAAATTTAAAATAAGCTTTCAAATCAAAGATCTGTTGTGTAAAATTCAATGGAAATGAAAGGGTTTGAAATCAGATTCTCCCCTTCTTCAGTGGATCTTTTCAGGTCTCTTCTTTCTTACAGTGGTGGGCTCAGTCCAGTGATTTTCAGTAACTTTCTGGGCTGTAACAAACTCTGTATGAGTTGGAGGCATTTGATCCCTTGAAAAGTCTCTTTTTGCTTGTTCTCTAGAAGTTTACAATACTTTGCTGCTGCCTGGCTCCTGTTCTGCACTCCAACTGCTTCACTCACAGTGCTCTCAGGAGGGCACACATTCCTCTGAATCCAGTCTACCGCATCAGGCAAGGAATACCCGTCAGTTAAGGTAAGCAAGTAGCTTTCCTCCCTGCACCCCTTTTCAGCAGACCAGAACATGCAGTAAGGCAGAGCAGACTGCAAGCAAAGAGATTAAACAGATGTACAAACCATTACCGTACCCTTCCTTAATCCTGTCTCCCTCAGACCTCTTTGAATTCCCTGCTGCTGTTTCCTATATTAATTTCCTTTGGTTTGTTGGAAATAAGATTTTGAATGCTTCTGAAATCAGACTTTATTTTCTCGAGAGTCTGAACAACTCCTCACATAATGGAGCCCACTTTTCTTTCACTCCCTTGGCCACTATCAGAACACAGAATATAAATGATAATGTTAATATCCCTGGGTGGAATACTTTTTTTCCCTTTAATATTTCTTTCTTCTCATTCCTGCTTTGTGTTTCAGAGAGGTGTTTGGTGACAGCTTAAAGCAGATTGTGTTGCATGTATGTTAAGAGTGATAACAGAGGGGAGATAAAGAATTCTTGTTGAATAATTGGCTGCTGTGCTCATGGGTCAATGTGCAATATTCATTTGCTGTAATTTCAGTTTCCAGTAAGCTGTCCAATACATCTCTGTTTCAGTGCCTATTATATCCGTGTCATCATCTACCCTCAAACTAATAAGAGTAATTTCATTAGTCTGGACATTAAAAAAAAAGCGAAAGTTTTGTCTGAAACGAGTAACTCCCACAGATTAATCAAAGGCAATTATATTAGAAGAAGTTATGTCTTCTTGTATCCTGAGTCATAAAATGAAATTCTCATTAAAATTGTATTACATTCATTACCCATGTATACCCAGATTCCCACAGATATACATTATATAAGAATCTCCATTTCAATATTGCTTGCAAAACTCATTTTGATTCAGGCCAGGATTTCAGCACAAGAATGTTCAGCTTGAGAAAAACGTGTGATTCCTACACAGTAAAAAATACTGTGTTCAGCTTAGCAAAGGCCATAATGTTCACTTTTCTACTTGTAAACTCCAACTTATATCTGACTACAACTACCAGCCACCTTCAGGAAGATAATTAAGTTGTCATTGCCCCTCTTCTTTTTAAGAGATAACCTAAAATCACTGAAGTTTGTGTTACATGGTGGGTTTTGTACTATGAGGCAGCATGGCAAGTCAGGCAGAACCCTAGGTTAAAACCCTCTGACAAGTGCTATCTTTTGCATTTGATTTGAATGTGTTCCCATTCTGCCCTCTAACCTCTAGCATTCCTTTCCACTGAGCTTTGAGCGGGAACTTGCTCTTTCCACGAATCTGTATAATGCCCAGCACAATGCAGCCCTGACCTTGGTTGTGACACTGCAGTGCTGTAGAACAAGAAAAATATTAATTAGTTGCTATGTCCCAGCCAAAATATTTGCCCTTCAAAGGGGCGTGAGGATTTTGCTATTCCTATCGGTTGCAGTAAGGATGGCCAACTTTTGTGGTGAGAAGCGCTACAGACGTACAGTCTTAGCTTTTTCCAAGGCAAGATAACTATTAGCAAGATTGCCCTGAGTAAAAGACAAGGTTGTCTAAGCCTTTTTTGAGGCCAATGATATACTAATTACTTGGACCCTGTACTCAGCACTGGTGAAGCTGCAGCTTGACTGCTGGGTTCAGTTTTGGGTGTTGCAGGATGAAAAAGACACTGAGGTGCTGGAGCAAGTTCAGAGAAGGGCAACAGAGCTGGTGAGGGGTCTGGAGAAAATGTCTGATGATAAGTGTCTGAGGGACCTGGGATTGTTTAGCCTGGAGAAGAGGAGGCTGAGGGGAGACCTTATTGCTCTCTACAGCTCCCTGAAGGGAGGCTGGAGTGAGGTGGGTGTTGTTCTCTTCTCCCAGGTAACTAGTAAAAGGACAAGAGGAAGTGGGCTTGAGTTGCACCAGGGGAGGTTTAGGTTGGACATTAGGAATGATTTCTTTGCTGAGAGAGTGGTGAGGCCTTGGAACAGGCTGCCTTGGAACAGGGGTGAAATCACCACCCCTGCAGGGGTTCAATAAACATCCAGATGTGGCACTTCAGGACATGGTTTGGTGATCTTGATAATGTTTAGTAGACGGTTGGACTTGATGATCTGGAAGGTCATTTCCAACCTTAATGATTCTATGATCCTAGAACAAAGAAAGAAATCTCAATGAAGGGTATTCCTCTTCTAACTTTGCTCACCATCATCAAGTCACTTAATGATGTGCTTATAGAAAATTCCACAGCTGACACTTTCTTTTGACTCACTTGTGCTCCTGCAAATTGCCCCTGAAATCCATTTCGCTATTCAAAATACCATTATAAAGGCTACAGTCCACAAGAGTTGTCTGAATGAGAATGGTATGGAAATAATTAGTAAAAATTAAGTTGGGGGTTGGAAACCTTGTCTGTTTCTTGAAATCACCCTATTCTTTGCTTGAGGAGTCCCAGTATTGCACAGCACTGCTGTCTTTCTGCCACCTGCTCCAGTATGAAGTAAATCAAGGAATA
The DNA here is from genome assembly GCA_033439905.1 of Ceryle rudis. Classification (NCBI taxonomy): domain Eukaryota; kingdom Metazoa; phylum Chordata; class Aves; order Coraciiformes; family Cerylidae; genus Ceryle; species Ceryle rudis. The sequence goes on from JAAGNO010010912.1 coordinate 142,810, forward strand.
AAACTTGTGTAGGTTGCTAATCTGAAAAATACCAGCTTTAAAAAAAAGCAAAAATCCAAATCCCAAAGCAATGTTTCTGAAAACACCAGAACATGGTATTAAGTGGGATCTGTAGTGCTTTATGGAAGTTGAAGTTGGTTTTATATCTCTACTCATTCCTTTTTGACCAGATTTGCTGCTTGAATCATCCTTCATAAGGGGCAGATCTGTCTCTGGAGCTCCAGTTTTGGTGCATTCAGTGAGACAATTTACTCAGGAGTCCTGGTTTTAGGGTTAACCAGGGCAAAGAAGCAGTTAGAAATGCTCCTTACACACTAAAGTAAGTAACATTTCACCAGCCTAGAGGTTTATCATGAACAGCAAGCTATTGAAACAAGCCAAAACCAAATAAGAACAAGCCAGTCTGTTCCTATGATACCAAAAGTTAGGTAGTGATTTTTTCTTGTCAGGGTTTTTGGTGGGTTTTTCTTACAGATGCAGCAAAACATTTAAGTAGAGCTAACTCAGAGCTAGAAAGCAGAGACTGGAAGACAAGGCCATGTTGGGTACCTGACTGCATCAGGGCTCGGCCAGCAATAGCACTTCCAAGGTGAGGTAGCAGAAGTACTACTGCTGGACTGTAGTTAAAGGTGATTGTCAGTATACTTCTAATCTGGACAAAATGTGACCTATTTCTCTGAAATGTAATGAATTTAATGTAAGGAATTTAACTGTCCTTTCAAACTACCACCGTGCCAGGATGCAGAGCTCGACACACAGATGAAAGAAGACAAGAATTAAAGCACATTTACCATAACACTCATTCCTTTTTCAGCACATTACTGCATGGAGTAACTTTTAGCAAAGGGAGATCCGTGAATGACAGCTGCTTTTGTGCTCCCAGACATAATATGGTCAATAGGATTCTGTTGTCATAGGGGTCTTCAACTACAGCCAAACCATTTCACTCAGCTGCTCAGCACAGCACAGGACACCTGCAAAAACCTTCCAGACAAGAGCATGGGATAGGACCAGCCTTGTAAGTTGCTCCTGAGCAGCAGAAGTGGCTGCTGTCAGCTCTAATATACCATGCAGAGAAACTTTCCAGGATGCCTCTTGTGATGACAGGCACTGACTGTACAAAAAGCCCAAATCTGTAACCTGCAGCTACAGCCAGGGCTGCACAGGCAGAGACCACGTCAGCAGCAGCAGGTGTTGAGGACATGAGTCAGTCGTGCGAACAAGTGTGTATTGCTGTACTGGCCACCCAGGTTGTGAGTTATACAACAGAGCCGTGCTAAGGGCAGGGTTTTGCTCTTCTGTTACAGCATGAGACATGCTGCTGATCAGTCTGGTTACACCTCTCTCACTTACACCCTCCTTCTTTTTGCTGACCTTGAGATGCCTTCTCACAGCTCCTCATGTGTTGGAACACATCCCAAGCAAATTCTCCAGAATTTGGCAAGACTAGCTCATGCAAATGATGCCTCAATGTCAACTGGGCTTATTTTTATTCATAGGGAAGCTTGGGGAAGGTGGTGTCAAAAAAGGTGTGGACAGAAGGATCATTTCTACAGATCTGAGAAAATCAAAGTATGATAGAACTAGATAAAAAGGGAGATGAAAAAAATGGGCAGAAGTCAGTATTGTTCCCAGCAGCACTCTGTGAAACACTAGATGGCAACAGCTACAAGTCAAGGTATAATGAAATGAGCACCTTCTTCCTTTGTAAAGTTGCTCCAGTGTATCAACACCCTGTGGGAACTGCCTCTGTTAACACTTCTCGTTTGTTCCCCAAAATATTACAGGATGAGAAGAAGGTGGGGGGTTTGTGTGGGTTTTGTTTGTTTGTAGGGGTTTTGTGTGGTTGGTTTTTTGTTTGTGTTTTGTTTTTGTTTGGTTTTGGTTTTTTTTTGGGGGGTGGCGGGTTTTTTTGTTTGTCTTTGTTTTGTTTTTTAATTTCTTTAACTCACTTCTACCAGTTGAGAACAGATTAATCCTATTTAGGATAGTAACTTCAGCTGTGTAACAGAGAAGGTGAAACTTGCCTAAATTAATCTCTTCTGGCTCAAAGTCCAGATGGAGGGCAGTGACAAGTGGTGTCCCTCAGGAGTCCGTACTGGGGCCTGTCTTGTTTAACAGTTGTATCAGTGACATAGACAGCGGGATGGAGTGCACCATCAGCAAGTTGGTGGATGACACCAAGCTGAGTGGTGCTGTCAATACACCAGAGGGATGGGATGTCATCCAGAGGGCCCTGGACAAGATGG
>JAAGNO010010912.1:145158-162458 GCA_033439905.1 Ceryle rudis
GAGGATGTCCCTGCTGTCAGCAGGGGGGTTGGACTAGATGACCTCTGGAGGTCCCTTCCAACCCAGACATTTCTATGATTCTATGAAACTATGGGTGCTTTAGTGTATATGTTTTGTTCTATTCTGATTTTCTTTAAATTTATTTAATATTTGTATTTAACCAAAGCAGGAAGGTGTCTCATAACTTTCCTTTAAAGGAAGGTATTGTTTCTACTGAGGCAGGGTGATTTTTTTACAATTTACCCCAATACCCGTAGACCAACTTTTTGAGAACACGGCCCTGATGTGACCCAATTTAATTTTCAACCACAAGATTATTTTGCACTAAACATACCTGAGGCTGTGATCTTTCACTTCTTTTCCCTAGCTTACACCTAGAAAACTGCTTCAAACATTTTTTAAAGCTCATAAACTTGTTACTTTTTTTCTAATATAGTTTGGCTTGTTCTGCTAAGGAAACATTGGCATGATAGTCCCAAAGAACTAAAATCTGTAATTAAGAAAGGACTCTTCCAGCAATTTTATGTGCTAGATGAAATAATTTCCTAGTAATAAAAGCTATATTTGCTATCTGTAGCATGATTTAATTGTAAGTTGCTAAAAGGACGTTGTGATCCAGACAGCCTTATGTTCATCCTCAAGTATCTGGTCTGTAACAGCAAGAACTTTTCAGGCCTTGTAACCTTTTAAATAAATGCATGTTATTACATACAAATTAGTTATTTTTGAGTCTTTTTATATCCTAATTATCAGCGTGGTATATACACTCCTTCCATTTCATTGGTTCACAGGTAAATATAATTTTTTTCTAAAACGAATTTCACTTCCAGAAAATTTTCCTTGTTCACAATTCCGTGCTTCTGCCTAAATCAGAATAATTTTGTCTGATAGAGCATTATGATAATTATTAACAGTAGCAGTAATTGTTAACAGTAACAATAATTATTATTTTCTTACATAATTGCCAGGAAATTAGAAATGTCTAGAAAGAGCAATTTACCTAAACACAACTTTGGATTAGTGGCAGAATACTTTCAAGAAAGAGGTCATTTAAAAAAATGTTTCTCTCTTTTCTATGCTGGATTTAAAGTATATTTAAAATAATTTAGGCATTTTATAGAGCAAGTATTGTCCTTATCTTATTTTTTTATCAACTTTTAATTATCTTGAACTGATTTATTATTACACTTATTATTAAACCAAAAATGCATTTGACAATTTTCCTGATATTTTGAAAAATTCTGATGTGGAATCAATGAACTTATGGTTGTGATAATACTTAGTGTGGTCATGATTTAGTGTGGCCATGATAATATTTAGTAGGTGGTTTGACTTGATGATCTAGAAGGTCATTTCCAACCTTTATGATTCTATGACTCCATGACTGATTCTAACTTGAGAGTAGCACAGTGTGCTACAGTAGTACACCATGTCCTCAACACACTTTCTACTTAGTCAATTCTGTTTCCCTACAAGCGGCTCCAGGCACATTAAGTGATCTGACCAGCTCCTGGCATTCCCAGTTTGCTCTTTCCTGCTCTCCCCAGCACTGAGGGAAAAGCCTCATTTAAGAAGCCCATTCTTCACTGGTTTCAATATATGTGTTTGTGCGTTTATGTTAGTGAAGACATGGACGTCACAGCTCTAGCAAAAGCTGGCGAGGTTTGTGATTGTCCTCCCTCAAGATCATTGTCTCGGGGCAGTCATTTAGGCATGAAGCTAATGCCATGTAGCTGAGTACAGATGGGCTGTCTTTGGTACTGTGCTCAGTTGGGAGTCCACAAACCAGTTGTGCTCATCCTGCCTGGTGCAGTGGAATATGAGCTTGACCAAGCGCCTCCCATCATGTGTCTATCCTGACAAGCCAGTTGACATGTTGACATCCTTCATGGCATTAGCCAAGATGCTGGCAAACATCAACAACAGTAGGTCCGGGTATGAGCCTGAGACCTTTGTCAGCATCACGATACAAATTAAATCCTCTGAAATCTGTCTTCAAAACCCAAACCTGATTTGGTTTGGCAAGGTGTTAGCATAGAGAGAGGAGAGTAGCCTTGATATTGTCAGTTAGGAAAGGGTTAAACTGATGTGGGCTGGGAACATCTGTTTCTACCCTATGCCTAAGTGATGGCTCTGGCTCTCATGCAAGTGTTAAGTGTCCTTTGTGTGGGACCTGAATTATCCCTAGGCCATTTATTTTCCATTTTAATTTTTAATAGCAACAGATAGTTCTCTGCCATGCTTTATGACAGTCATGCTCTTGCTTGATTTGCATTTGTTGCTTTTCTCTTGCTTGATTTGCATTTGTTGCTTTTTTTTTTTCGCTGCTTTTCACCATTTTTTCCCCCATAATGAGGTTATTTAAAAGATTTCTGTTGTATTCTGTGTTGTTAATTTGTATAAATGACATATTTATGTTTAGTGACACTAATTAGACCATAACTGACCTAAGAAAAAAAAATAAAATGCAAGAGTTTATAAAGTCAATTCCTACAGGTAAAAGGGTATGAAGTTCATAGTGGTGATACGGTTTTCTCTGCTGACATAGTAGTAGCTGCTTCTTGCAACCACCCATGCAGTGAAATAATTTTGCCCCGTGGGCTTTCATGTGTGTTTCAGCACATGTGATCCAGGCAGCAGTGTAAGCTTCAAAGGACCCTGCCCTCAATCTTGCTTAACAGGGTTGACTAACTACATTCCTCCAGTGAGCTGCATCTGATCAGTCTTGGTGTCCAAGGACCCAAATCAGAACCGAAGATTTCACAGCGAAGGGTGAACCATCCTGCTTCCAGATCTGCACCACTCACACGTTATCAAAGTGAGAGATTGTGCAGGATCTTTCACATGCCAGTAGAAGGTAACTGAAGAAATGGGATGGGGACAAGTGATGTGACATGGTATCCTTTTCCATACGTACAGTTTTGATTAAGACAGTGGCACGACTCATATGACTAAAGAACTGTAAGGAAAAGATTAATAGAAGCAAGATCTCAATCACAGGCTGTTATAATGGCTTCAGTCATCCAATTAAGAAATTCAGCTCTTGAAGTGGATTTGGTTTTATATGCCAGCCACATGGTTTTATGATTGAAACATCCACAGTGCAGAAAACTCTTGTGAGGAACATGTGGATGCGCAGCTGTTTTGGAAATGACTGTAAATAAATAGGTGTCTTAATTCTTTCTACCTGTAAATTTGCAAAGAGGGCAGAACTGCAGCGACAATTTATGGGACAAAAAAAAATAGACTTGAAATTAATAAGAGTGTGAGTCCATTTTCTCAAACTATACAAAGAAAGTTATAGAAACTTAGCAGTCAATATATTCTTTCACTGTGCTGAGTAAACGTAAAAAGAAAATGTAATTTGCTCACAAGCTATTTCATTGTAGAAAGAATTGTGGAAAGGGTATATTTTTATTAACTTATAAATATATGTGCATATATAGGACAATTTAAAGACTAGATTTCAAATGCTGATGAATGTGCAACTGCTGTGTGTATATTACAATGAAACGAATATGCTTTGGAAAGGATGAAAAGTTAACTTACACATTTCCAACATTTGCAGGCCAATTGTTAATATAAATACAGCACTAAAGAGAAAAGACGTTAGATAGTTGTCAGTGCTGAGGGTGTCGAGGTACAGATGTTAGAGGTACCATCTTTAAGGAGAGAAGTTAGACTTATGAGGAGTGACTGAGGGAGCTGGGGTTGCTTATTCTGAAGATGAGGCTGACGGGAGAACTTCTCACTCCCTACAGCTCCCTGAAAGGAGGTTGTAATGAGGTGGGCATTGGTCTCTTCTCACAAGCCACAACTGATAGGACAAGAGGAAGTGGCATCAAGTTGTGCCAGGGGAGGTTTAGGTTGGACATTAGGAAAAACTTCTGTACTGAAAGGGTTATCAAAGACTGGAACAGGCTGCCCAGGGACGTGGTTGAATCACCATCCCTGGATGTATTTAAAAGCTGTCTAGATATGGTGCTCAAGGATGTGGTGTAGTAGTGGTGCTGGTAGAATTAGATAATGGTTGGACTTGATGATCTTAAAGGTCTTTTCCAACCATAGAGATTCTGTGATTCTGTGAAGTGTCTTTCACCTAGGCCCAGATTTATGCTCTGTGCTGACACTTCTGTGAAGTGCTGGAGATGACATACAGATAGAAGTGCCAGTCTCCAGACGTTGCTGGAAAGCAATGTTCTTTCAAACTTGCTCCACTTTACATTTTGGTAGCTGATCCATGGAAAGTTTTAGAAAGTTCCTGCATGTCCTGGGTCATCAGCATCCCTTGTCTCCTGAAAGTCCTGTGCACCACCTAAGGCTTTGACGAGCTAATGAGGAACATGAAGCTGTGTTCACAACGTTCCTGCATAAGGGTTTCACTGTGGGGTATAGAGAAATGGTCTAGTGCACAGACTGAACAAGCACAACATGGAACTCTCCTTGAGCAAAATAAAGCAAGCAATTCTGACTTATCTAATGGAGTAGTCTGAAAAGCTACTTTCAGCTACTTACTACTTACAGCAACTACTACTACTACTACAAAGGGGTTGTTAGCATTGGTGGGTAGTTCCTTGTTAGTAGTGCTATAGCTGCCAACTACCTTCTCCAGCTGCAATACACTACACAAAACTAGCAGGCCTCTTGTAAGAAATCCCAGAGCTACTGGATTCTGAATTTCATCTCTAAGTGTAGGACTGTGAAGAGGGAGGGCAGATCAAACCTTTTGATGCAAAGTATGGCAGCACCTGACGTTCAGGGGTCTGGCCAGCCACGGGAACAATCAGCATCCAGATGATGTGTATTAGGGGCACCACACATTGCCTGGGAAGACTTAGTCCCCTAAAGGGAGAAGGAGAATGCATTGCTGTCCACTTTCCTCACCCAGTAACTCAATAGCTGAGGCAGACATCTAGCTAAAGAGAGATTTGACTCTGCATGAAGGGGTTTGGAAACATATTCTCCCTTACACAAGGTAGTCAGCTACACAGGGCAATTAAATTGTATGTCCAACATAAAATGGGGTGAATTTAGAGCAGGGCTGGACAGACGAAGATCACAGATCAGAACTTAAGAGAACAATGACATTCCTATAGAGGGATAGATGCTATTGTCTTCCTCCCTACCTGCTCCTGGAACACTGGAACTTCTTTTACTTGAGGGTATGATCTGTGTATAGTGAGCCTAGACATCCCTTCTTTTTTCTACTTTTCAGAACCACTGTCCCAGTTTCCACCCCCCATAAATATGAATAACTCGGTTAGGAAAGATGGCAAGGATGAGGAGAGAAGCTTATTATCCTCTTCCCCACCAGCGATTTTTGATACCAGCTGCCACTGTGACATTGACACGGTGGGATCAAATATGATGAACCGCAAGGTGCCACTTTAACTGTCACTTCAAATTCCTGGAGTCTTCATACATTTAGTCATGTTTATTTATAGGATAAATTTCCTGTTTCTATATTGGCACTGATTTTAAACTGCCTGCAACTAGGCATTGCCTGTCAGAACGTGTCTCTCTTTTCCTAAGTATGTATCATGGTGAATATCGTATCCATAACTCAGAAAATTACTCTTTCCAGTCTGTGGAACCAAACATTTATTGTAGTCCAATTTACTCTCCAGTCCAATTAACAGTCTTTTATCCCTTTTCAATCTAGCAGATATTCCTTCGTGTTGCTGTGAGCTAATTTCCAAATTTTCTTGAGTGATTTTCAAATCACCTGACCATCTGTTTCGAATTTAAGCATTCCAAGATGCAGTCAATCTAAATATGTAGGGTATATTGTAAATTATGTTCAGAGCTACTCTTTAAATTACTTGGGGGTTTTTTTGGTGTTATTAACTATTCCATATGTAGGCCTATAATTGACTTTAAAACATGAACCACTTTGTTATCTGGAAGAAAAAACTCAAAGTTAAAATAATGTAGATGAGGACAATGAACAAATAGATGCCTGAAGTAGATTCACAGACAGAGTAAGCCCAGAAAGATCAATTAATGATCCCTCACTCATGATGAGTGAGATTGGCTAGAGATGTGACACATGGGGGATGATAAACAACAAACCATTTCCATGTTCCATAAGGAGAAGATGAGTTCAAAAGAAGGAATAAACCACACCCTTGTGGTTTTGAGTAGGTTAGCTTCAGTTAGGTATGTTATATATGAGTTAGGATCTGTGTTGAGCCTAGGCCAGATGATCTTATGTTCCTTATGTTCCAGAACTTCCTCTCTAGGACTTTGTAGGTCTAGGATGTTGAGGTCTTCAGTGATCAGAAGTCATTATTTTCTAATGAATATTTTCATGCAGAGAATAATGTGAACAAAATGCATTTAAGTTCAGCTTGGGTTTAAATGAACAAGTTGTAACAGAACAAAAATCAGAATAGGGGTTTCTTCTGCCACAGCAGTCCAATGCAAGGATTGACTGCGCTATAGAAAGTAGGAGAAACTTTTCACTGCAGGAGAAAGTACTTCAAAAACTTTGCTCTGCTGTCTTGACAGACCTCTGTGAAGAGAATGAATACACTAGGTTCTACAGCAGTCAATCTGGGGCCTAGGATTTACTTTGCATTGCTAAAAGAGAACATCAGACCTATGGAAGGCTATTGTTAAGTGTCCCTTGGCTCCAGAGCAGACCTACCTAACGAGCACTCAGACAAAAGCAACACAATTCCAAAAGTGATTATTTTTTCTGTGCAGGCTGAGCTCTGCTGCATGCAAGGGTTTCTGTGCAGGACTGATGAATAAGAACTGTGCTTATGGATCCAGGGGGATCCAAGAATAGCCAAGTCAGCAGAGAAAGACCTGCTGAGTGTGTTTGCTCTGTAACAACTGTTAAGAAAATACAGCTGCATGAAATGCCAATCCAAACCAGAAATGGCATCATCTAATACTTTAGACGATGCTTTTAGGATGAATTGAATCATAGAATCAGAGAATGGTTTGAGTTGCAAGGGACCTAAAAGATCATCTTATTCCAACCCCCTTGCTATAGGCAGGGACACCTTTCACTAGACCAGGTTGCTCAAAGCCCCATCCAATCTAGTTTCGAACGCTTCAGAGGTGGACCATCCACAACCTCTCTGGGCAACTTGTTCCAGTGTCTCACTACCTTCACAGTAAAGAACTTCTTAATATCTAATCTAAATCCTATCACTACGTGTACTTACAAAAATCTCCTCTCCATTTTTCTTGTAGCTCCCCTTTAGGTACTGGAAGGTTACAATATTGTGTCCCCAGAGCCTTTTCTTCTCTAGGATGAACAAATCCAACTCTCTCAGCCTTTCTTCACAGAATAGTTATTCCATCCTTCTGATCATCTCTGTGGCCCTCCTCTGGACCCACTCCACCAGGTCCATGTCCTTCCTGTGTTGGGGACTCTAGAGCTGGACACAGTACTCCAGGTGGGGTCTCACTGGAGAGGAGTAGAGGGGAAGAATCCCCTCACTCAGTCTGCTTCTTTTGATGCAGCCCAGGATGCAACTGGTTTTCTGGACTGTCAAAACACATTGAAGCTTATATTCAGGTTTTCATCCACCAACACCCCCAAGTCCTTTTTCTCAGGGCTTCTCTCAATCCACTCATCACCCAGCTTGTATTTGTGCTTGGGATTGCCCTGACCCATGTGCAGGACCTTGCACTTGGCCTTGTTGAATTTCATGTGGTTTGCATGGGCCCAATTCCCAAGCCTGACAAGGTCCCTCTGGATGACATCCCTTCCTTCCAGCATGTTGAGCACACCACACAGCTTGGTGTCACTGGCAGACTTGCTGAGGGTGCACTCAATCCCACTGTCCATGTTGCTGACAAAGACATCAAACAGTGCCGGTCCCAATACTGACCCCTGCGGAACGCCACTCATCACTGGTCTCCACCTGGACATTGAGCCATTGTCCACAACTCTTTGAGTGTGATGATCCAGCCACGAAAGGAACAGGTACCTCTTCCTCGAGCTATCACAGCCAAACAAGAAGCATCTACTATGATCCTGACCTTACACCAAGTCCACAGAAAACTCACGTGTTTTAACAGGAACTTAAGGTCCTGTGTTAAGAAGTTGTCTGTCTTCTAAAGTATTGGTCAGCCAATGTCAATCACAAAGAGACTTTTTGCTTTTCATATTTAACTGCATTTCAGGGGATTTGTTACAAGTATATGTATTAGCACCTTTTACACATGGCAAACCTCTTCACAATGCCAGTGAAAGGTTTGGTTTAATTCATAAAGATGGTTAGGATTAAGTAGTGTAGACCTACACCCCATAGTGCTCTGCCTACTAATTTCTGTAACGCTGAAATGTGGGATGTATTTTATCTTTCCCTGAGTCTTCAATATGTGTTCTTCAACCCCATGTACTGCCATTTTAGTAAAATGATTCCCATCAACAGCACATCAAGAGGCAAGACAAACATGTTAAGACTTCACCATTAAATAAGCTGTGGTATTTTAACCTTAGTTTAATTTGCTATTAAGCTGCAGTTCACTCAGCCTGGTCTCTAGGTATTTTTATAAAACACACTGGGTTACTCTGCTTTAACATCTCTTTCTTGTCCTCATTCCCTCTTCAAAGCTCTGCCAGGTCTCTTCAGTACTCACCTACTGCTCTCTGGGCAAGAGTTAACATGTGCTGAAGTTGATTCCCTGTAATGCATTTGCAGACTGGATACCTTACACACCAAAACTTCTTGTCAAGACAGATCAAACAAGAAAAGCTATTAACTTCCCATGAACCCTCTCCCTCAGTGTGGTGCTAACTGAACTTTCTCTCTTATGGATGTGCTGATCTTCAAAAAGAATGGCTGATCATACAAGAACTGGAATATCTTTGTCACTCGCCTCCTTTGGCAAGAAAGGTTGGAACTGACTACCAGATTCAGAAGTTACTGCTAGTAGAGGAGAAGGAACCAGTAGCCAGACAGCTGGACAGACAGAGAGACAGGTGGAGAAACTGTGATCTTTGGACAAGCAAGTCAAAATTTTACATTAGTTTTAATTTTTATAAAAATTTCTTTAGCAAGAATTGCACTTCTTGAAGCTTTTTCATTTGCTAATACCATCCAGCAAGACATTCCAGGGTTTCAAGGATAGATGGAGATCTCAGTATACTCTGCATGGGCAGAACAAAAATGGGCAAAACCATTGCGGTTTTAACCAATGGCTTATTATCCTGGTTATTTAATATTCATAATATAGTGATATGCAGAGGCTCTAATCAAGCTTATACCGCAGTAGTTTTTCAGTTTAGTCCTTTTCCAGCGAGTTTCAACTCTGCAGTCCCGATTTTACTTTCTAAGAAAGGCTCTGAAAAGTCTGTGCTTTAAAGAAAGTTTAAAGCAAGAAATGAAGATTAAATCAAGTACAGAGCTTTCAGCCAGTTTCAGTTGCAGTTTGAGGCTTTCCAGGTGTGAGGATGCAGGGGAATCATCACATGAATTAACATGATTTTGACATTGGTGGGAGGCCATTGACAGTGTTTGAAACCAGTCTCCCAAGTATCTTAGAAAGGAGCAGAAGGAGACGAATATGTAGGAAATATTTTTGGAATTCTCCAGTTCTCTAAAGCAAGAGAAGAGAGAAGGTGGCACATTGTGGGAGTTGGTTATGTGCCAGAGGAGAAGAATTCTGTTCTGTAGGACATCAAGTATCTGCTTTGGATAGCTGCATCCCAGACCTGGATGTAGCTATGTCTGGGATGTCAAGTTAGCTTTAACAGCTAAAACTGCTTTAAATATCCCATGAAAGTGACAATTTCACACAAGCTGGGCATGTAAGGAGTATAATTTGAGTTAGTTTATTATTTAGGAACTTAAAGGGAAACTCAAGCTTGTCTGTGTCATTGGAGAGCCTGTCCACTCCAAAGATCTTTGTTTCTTTTTCCCAGATCCCATTGCTTGAAGACCTCTTCCAAGCTTATCAAACTCATGGCCCCTAGAGCATGGATTCTTAAGGCCCTCTGCATTAGACACCTTCCTAATTACAGCTTCTTGACTATACTGATGCTTCCTGACACATTTATGTGTAAATCTTAGAATATATTCCTCATTCTGGCATATTTCTGAAGACATTTCTGTTCTGAAAACAGGTTTAGTTTTGAGTTATGGTTTAGGGGAGAAATGTTCTGCAGTAAGAAAAACAACTTCAAAACAATGTTTTGTTTATATCCAGTTCTTTCTTCATGAGCACAAGTGAATACTTGTGCTTGTTTAACTTTCAGTTCTTGTAGACACAGTTTCAAAGAACAATGATAGCTTCATATTTAGAATTAATTCAAAAGGGAGGTAGTGGGGTGGGGAGGAGATCTCCGCTGAGGAGAAGAGTTCTGTCTTCCTGGCTTTTTAACTCAGTAAATTGAAAACCTTCTCTTGTTTTTGACATCTTTCAAATGGAACCGGAGCTGCTGAACTTATATTTAAGTGAAGGACTAAACCCCACTGTATTCATGCTTGAAAAACAGTTTCTACTGTACTTTGAACCACTTGTTGCTTTTTATTTTCCTACAGGAGAGCAGATAAATTAATTGGTTCTGGCATTCCTTGGGTGTGTCCTCCTCTCTGTTTTGAAGGTTTACCATTCCCTTTTCATGTTTCATAACACTTTAAGGCCTTTCTTTCTAGACTGGACTCCTCTCTAGACACCAGAATCCATAGTCTCACTTTTTTGAACTTTATGCAAGAGCTGTTTCATACAAAAAGTTGTTCTGGGAAACGCTTAGGGACAGACACAACTGTCAGAGAGACAGGTTCTCGTCTTACTTCTATTGTTTTCTAGATATTCTCCATGAGTTTAAACATCTTTTTTTTCCACTCCTCTTCATAAAGTTTGACAACCAGGATAGACTGAGGTCTGAATAGAGTTGCTAAGATTAATGTATCTACTATCAAGCTGTATTAAAAAAAAAAAAAAGGAATTATTTTCAGACATTCTGACCTCTGCAGGTTTTGTTAAGTTTGCCCTTTGCTGTGAAATGTAGCTTGAAGTGTATAAGTATGTTGCTCGCTAATCACCTGAGTACATATGGTTTTGCTAATACTGTGTCCTGTCCTTGGGCTGGAATATACCTTTGGTGTGGATGAAGCAGTTTTCCTCAGTTACAGTGTTTGAGGAGTTCCAAAATTCCCTACTGTGAATACGCATTTATTTCCACCAGCATGTCTTCCATCACGGGAAGGCCAAATGTACTCTATTCCTCAATATCCATTAAAGGAGTGGTCCTTTTGGCCACTATTTTTCATAGGCAGTTCTAAAACCTGCTGTAACTCTGGCTCTATAACTCTGGCTACTAGAAATTGAAATACCAACAAAAATATTCTCAGAAATTAAAAACAGAAATCAGGTTTTTTAAGACCTGCTTTCATGCCCAGTTTTTCTTTTGTGACCAAGAGTATTCTGCCTTTGTTATTTCATCTACAAAACTGTTCTGGTAGTCTGTGAGGTTTTGGTACTTGAAGTTACACTAAAATACTTTAACTCATTCAAAAATGGGAACTTTTCAATAAAAAAAAAAAAGTGCTAGAATAGAAATAAAAGTTGAGTTTCTTTAGAAAGCCATATTTATCATTAGACAGTGTGTAAAGAAAAAAATAAGCCATTAACTACTCTTACATACATGTCCTCAGAAACGCAAAGGTCAGATTTTTTATTTCTAGCTTTATCAGTTTGTAGTTGCAACTATCCAATGTTCATACAAAGACTAAGATGCCAGTATCAGTTGGACTGTGTATTAAACATTGCAGTATGTAGCACACCAAACTTAAATCATTCCCTAGAAGTGCAAGAGGGATTTAAAGAACAAGGAAAAGGTTGGGCATGGGGTCAGCCAACTTACCCTCAGGAACACAAGAGGTCTGTGTCACTGCTCTCCATCGAGCCTGGCTCTGCATGCCAAATGTGTCCTTCACTCATAGCACTTTGAGTTTGCATTTATACCATCCATTACACATTCAAATAAATGCAGTGTGAGGTGCCATATATATATATATTCAATTCTCACATTTCATATTCAGAGAAACACACGTTTATTATTAATGTTGATAATGAGATATTAAGGTGTCACAGGGGACTGTGATGAGCAGCACCAAGTCAAGTCTATTGCTAGCATCCACAGTGGAATTTCTGCCAAGGAAATGTAATAAGGAAGATTGGGAGGGGGTGGGGCGGAGAGAGAAGAAACAGCACATGGTAGTGTGAGGGGTGTGTGGGTTGGGAACACTATCTTGGGAGATCAACAGTTCTACTTGTAGAGATGCAAAGTTTAGCCTGTCATAGATTTTTATTTATTTATTTATTTATTTATTTTTGGTAGATCTCCTTTTGAAATGAATATCATGCTTATTATAGGTGCCAAACTGACAGCCCTTAAGATTGAAATTCCCTCTTAGAAAATCAGGTGTAGCAAGCAGCGGCAACAGCTTTTTCACACATACCTGTTAGTAAATCTCCACCTTGGCCAGGAAAGGATGAAAAAATAGTTAGAATTCATCGTATTCATCTTTACTCTCTGTACTTTGCCTAGCAGCAAGGGGACATATACTGACATTTGTGCGGTTTCTACTTTGACTTTAGAAATGAATTGGGATCAGTGTATTTCTTTTGGGTCACTAACAAGCCCTAAAGAGGAGTAACATTTGATGGCATTTATCTCACCCTGTTATTTGAGAAGTGACCCCATCTTTAATACTACCAGGTACCACCGTCATTTACAAGGTAGTAATTAAGTTCTTAGGGTCTTAAATGCCTCACAAAGAAGCTTCTTACAGAAAAAGCTGAATGAAACAAACTTATTGTAGACCCAAACACATTCCCAGTGAATACACCACAATCTGTGTAGCTTTGTTTTCATATCCTCTGATGCTCTTTTTTCTCGATTCTTCTCAAAATACTGGTTTCCAGTTCCTAAATTCCTAAAACTGTCTAACTCCTGCTGGTTTGCCTTTCTGTGGGGTAGCTGAATTGCCTGGTTTTCAGCTAGAGTTCGTTCAGTTCATAATAGAAAAGACAGGAGGAAAACTCCAGAACTCACCCATTTCCTACCTCTGCTCAAGTATCAATTCTATCTAGTCTACTCCTGATGGATATTTCTCTAAGACATTCTCAAATGCTTCCAAAGACTGGTCTTTATTGCAAGAATGATGTTCTGCAAAACACTGGACCATCCAATATAGCCAGTGAATTAGGCAAGACAGGCAACCTTAATGGTGCAAGTGCTATCAAATAATTTCCTTACTAGCCTAGGCAGGATTAGTTAAAATAGTTCACCCTGTTTTATTGAAACTGGGATTGTCAGTCCCCTAAGACAATTAAGTTCCAACTTTCAGTTATGCTTGATTGGGCTTTTATCTGTATGAGTACCTATACCCTAATTCAATCGTTACTTCTCCCACAAAGATATGAAGACAGAGCAGCATGTGAAGAGACAGGCTGAGACTAGACATGGGTTAGACTTAGGAAAGAAGCAGGAATGAGGCTAGTAATGATCTTTGTTGTTCCCTAGTTAACACTTGTAAAATGAGAACACGATATTGATTCATCTCTGCCTCATCCATCAAGTGTGTGGTGACCTAAGAAAAAACTTAAACGCATCCAACTTAGCATTGAAATGGACTTTTGGACATACTGCGGCTCAAAACTAAGGATGTGATTCCCCTGTTTCATTGGACCTCGAGGTCAATGTCTATATTGAAATTCAAGCAGTTGTGAAAGGCCAGATGAAACCTGACTTCCCAGTCCTGTGAGTTGCTGTTTTTTATCCTGTGCCAGCAACAATTAACTTCTGTAGCTGCCTAGAAGAGAAATCCCAAATGGAAGGCAAAACACAGGCTCTCATAGACCACAAATCTCTTCCAAGCCACCATCTCTTCTACTGTTTCAATAAATTAAAGCAGCAAACAATGTTGCCTATTCTCCTCTAGACACCAAGACTGGCTGAAACTGGGTCATCAGCAAATCCACAGGACACAAATCTGGGGAACGGGAGCATTGCTGGAAAAGGTCCAGAGCACAGAGCAATCAAGCGCCAAAAATTAGCTGTCTCAGTACAAAACTAATTTCTTATAGAGGTTTTACCACAAAATAGATGGGGTCAGTGACAATCCCTCGATAGCCACCTGAGAGAATGTGTGTGGAGACAGAGATGATAGAAGGGGAGGATCAGAATGCTGAGGGGCTCTGTGGGCAGTTAAATGTTCCTTCTGAATACAACTTTATAAATGTGGCCAGATTAGGGATGGGAAAAGGTACTTGACAGTCACTCTGCTTTTTTAGTCAGAGAAAATGCTACATTTATGTTTTGAAATGCACACAGAGATTTCTCTGGAACGAGGATCTTGGATATGTATGTTACATTTTCTTCAAGGAAAAAAAAAAAGGCAAAATACAAGATTGTCAACCCTCAAATCTCTTTCTGAACTCTTACTATAATGTATTGTCCTGGGAAAGCCTGCCAGACTGTTTAACACCTTTATTGCTTGATCCTAGGAGCTCAATTTGTTATTTACTGTTCCTTCTCCTGTCACTGGTCAGGGCAACGTATCTGCTTGTATTATTCCTAGCAGATTCTCCAGCACACACTAGTTAAAAAAAAAAATCAATCACTTCCTAGATCCATCACTTCTGTCCTGCTTTTGGGCTACATGTCTCAAGTGCTAATCTGCCGGTGCCTGTTTAATGCTGATTACAGTGGTACCTGCTTGTGCCACTTGAGGAAAGAAAGGCTTGCCTCATGTTTCTTCAGCCAAAGCACTTTAATAAATAGATGCTATGGATGAATAAATACATATATCTCTCTGACAGTACACAAGTTCCCCGATGTACATTTACTTATGTTCTGTAAATTTTCACGTGGTTTCACAATTGCTCTGGGAAGATAGTTCTTCAAAATATCAATTCATCAGGCTTTGTTTGAGTTACCCTTATTTTATACTACCTTGAGCTTAATTTCATCCTATTACTTATACTCTTAAGTGATATTCTAAATCATTCTCACCATGTTGTTGCATATTCCCCCCTATATTGCATATTTAGCCAAGATAAAAATTTTTAGTTTTCTTTATCTTTCTTATTGTTCATTTGTTTCTCAAGTTTTTTAACATATGCTTTTGAGTAACTCTTTTGATTATTTTACTTTCACGCTTAAATGTGAAGTTGTATCCCTGAAGTATGGAGAAAAATGTTTACCTAAGAACTGGCCTATTTTTGTGCCATATCTCATTGCAAGCTACTGTACAGTTTCTTCTCATCTTTCTTAGAATTCTGCTTTCCAAGTTCTTCTTTCATGTGGTATTGAATAGATATCATATTGATTTTACTAATCTGCAGTTCCTGGTTTGTTCTATTTTCTTATCTATTCTTTCCAAAACTCTCAATTTTTGAAGGTACGTAATTTTGAATCATTTCCCCATTTACTCTGGTGTTCATAGCTCATTAACTGCTTTGTCAGGCTTCCATTGTGCTACATTTGGTAAACACAAATGAGAGGAAGGACCTGCCTTAAAGGGGGTACATTGTAGGTTCAAAACAAATGTGGTGGGTTGACTCTGGCTGGACCCCAGGTGCCCACCAAAGCCAGTATATCACTCTTCTCCTCAACCAGACAAGGAGAGAAAATAGAATGAAAGGTTCACAGGTCAAGATAGGGACACAAATAGATCATTCACTGAATACCATCACGGGCAAACCAGGCTTGACTTGGGGAAAATTTTTTAATTTCAAATCGGAGTGGAATAATGACAAATAAAACCAAATCTTAAAACAGCTTCTTCTCACCCCTTCCATCTTCCTGGGCTCAGCTTAACTCCTGATTTCTCTACCTTCTCTCCCTCCAGCAGCACAGGGGAATGAGAGTTGCAATCAGTTCATCACACATGGCTTCTGTTGCTCCTTCCTCCTCAGGGGAAACAGATGAGAGTAGGCCATATATTTGTCTGTTTGGAGGTATTCCTGATTTTACATCCTCAGTTGGATTTGAAGATGCAGATGAGATTTTTTTAGAGTTTACTTTTCAAAGACTTAAAAGGTTGATCGCTTATAATTGTATGGTTGGCTGTGCATTATTTTAGATACTCTACTGGAATACTAAATTATTAAGAGATACACTTTTTTTGTGCTGTCTCATTGAAGACCCTCTGATGCCATCAAAAACACATCATGGGCAAGAATTAAAAGATCCTGCAAGGCCATAACATGGGCATAACATGGGGAATGGGGCTGTGAGAGGTACTTCACTGTGATCTTCCAAGGAAGTAGAAGAGTGGAAGGAAAGAGGAAAGTTCTCATAGTCAGAACCAACCCCCTAGGATTGTTTAAACAAAATTGGAATCTCTGTAACTTTCATATAAACCCAGATTAGGAAAACTAAGATGGAAAAATAATCTTTTATTCTCACTTTTATGGTGTTAAGAACTTTCTTAAGTAACTAATATTTTGAGGATATGTGTCTTTATTTCTTATTAAGAAATGCATATATTTGAATATCCCAAATACTACAAAAAGCCTCGTATTTTTCTTTCAAAGACACAGTCTATGGCACAGCAAATCTTTCAACAAAGCAAGTTTTCCTTAACTGACCTTTGCTGGAGATGTTTTGGTTTTTGTCTTAAAAAAGACTCTGTCAAGGACATTGCAGGTTCCAGATTTACTCTGATCCTTGCTCATTCTGTGGCTCTCAACTGGCCATCCATTATTTATGGCAGCACAGTGCGTACCGAGATGACCCTGAACAACAGGCAGAGCCTACAAAACGAAGCAGAATCTCTGCTTAGAGGATTTTTACAGACTTAGTGGTCTACTTTGAAAGTTATGGAAAACGGCTGAGATCTCACCACAGCAAAGTCTTTGCTGCTCTTACATCACACAATCGCTGACATTAGAAGGGACCTCTGAAGAATATGTAGCCCACCCACCCTGCTTAAAGATGGGTCAGCTACAACAGGTTGCTCAGGGCTGTGTCCAGATGGGTTTTGAATATCTCCAAGGAGAGAGACTCTACAACCTCTCTGGACACAACATTCCTGTTCTTGGTCATCCTCATAGTGAAAATGTTTTTTCTTATATTTAAACAGAGTTGTATGTATCTCAATTTGTGTCCACTGCCTCTTGTCCTTTAAATGGGTACTACTGAGATGAGTCCGGCTCCCACTTCATTACAACCACCGGCTGGCATCACACTCCCCAGTGAGGTATTTATACACATGGATAAGGTCTCCTCTTCTCTTCTCTTCTCTCTTCCTCTTCTCTTCTCTTCTCTTCTCTTCTCTTCTCTTCTCTTCTCTTCTCTTCTCTTCTCTTCTCTTCTCTTC
>JAAGNO010010912.1:163141-174344 GCA_033439905.1 Ceryle rudis
GCAACAGATCAGGTAATATTAAACAACCAAGCAAAAATCAAGATGCTCAGCAGAAAGGAAACTCATTATATATATTGAAGGATAATCAAAGTTTTAAGATGTTTGGATGTCTAAAGGAATGCTATCTAACTACCTAAATTCTGGCACTATGCTGCATTGCCTCATGTGGCTGCTTTCAGAGCAAACAAAAGATCCTGTATCAGTATGAACATCATGTCCCCGCACGTTGTTTACCCCTGATCTAGATCAATTTTGATGAAGTCTGCACATGATTGAAATTGGGTGTTCAGGGAATCTTTTTTTTCCCAGAGAGGCTTCTAAGATTTTTAAGTGCAGTATTGGGGTGTGCCCTGGTATGAAATGAAGTAATGAAGACTATGTGATACGCTTCACAGCTCTTATGAAAAATTCAAGAGGAAATGCTTTCCTTTTGTTCACTGCCAGTTCATCTAGTTTGCAGCTAGAGAAAAGAGAGATGATTATTTTGGGGTACTTTAATGTGTGGGAGCTTTTAAGTGGATATAGATTTGTTCTGTTTGTTGTCAAGGTGCCAGAAGTTCTTGAAGCCTGATAATGCTTTCTCCATGTTTTATTCAGGTTGTCATCAGTAATGAAATATAATTTAATTTTACTTTCCTATTATACTTTTCTCATCTCACTATCAAAAAAAAAGTGTGCAGAGTATTTTTTTATCACTGCTCACAAACAAGGGAGCTTTAAAAACAAATGTATGCAAAGAATTAATGTTTTTGTAGAGCGGCTTTAATTTATTATTTAGCTCTATTTCTCCAGTGATAGCAAGAATATGCTTTTTATGAACATCATAGTATCCTTAATTCTCAAAGACAATTTACACATTAAAAATAAATTTTAAAATCCCAGTAGGATTCAGCATGTTGACATGTTTTAGATTAAGGATGGTAATGTTGATGACTGCTAACTTTTAAATAAGTAAGTTAGATGGAAAAAAAAAAAAAAAGATTAGCAAGACCTATGTCAAAAACAAAAACAACAAACCATAGGAAAACCACATTCCTCGAGACAGTTTGGCTTTTTCTCTCCGAGATGGGATTTCAACACTTTCCTTTGAACTATTGCAAAAAGTCTTTTTTTAAAAAAAAGGCTTCTTGAGATGGCAAGCTGCAGTTTGGAGAGAGACTGCAAATACATTTTCCTAGATATTCATAAGGCCCGAGAGTTGTTGTTGACCCCATTCCAGTGGGAGATGGTTAGTCTCTCATTGTCTAGTCTGCTATTTTTGTAGTCTTTAATGTAGTCTTTGTGTCAACTCAGTGTCTGGCCATGAAGCCAGCTGGCTGGCAAAAGAGAAATTGCTGTACTTGTTCCTTCTGGCCAGAACTGGTAAAATTACCAATGGGGTAGTACTTATCAGGAACATTGATCCTCTTTAGGCACTCATCTCTAGCCCTGCTGTGGAAGATCATTGGTTTCTCCCTTCTCCCCACCCCAGAGTGTCATCATATGGACTCATTTTGTGCTCTGACTGCTTCTGCATCATCTCCTGTGATCCTGACACCTGTTTCCTTACAAAAATCTTGAACCTTTGCAATTGACCACATTCATTTCCCCTTAATCTTCCTCATCATGCTCCCTTAACTCCCCTTCCTGCTCCCAGAATTGCACTTTCTTGAAACTGTTCTTAAAAAGAACGAGCCCTTTGGCTATCAGGTACCTTTTCTGTCCTTTTGCAGATTTTTATTTAAATCCCATTTATTTTGCATTCCTTCATTAGGTTGCTGTCAAACCTCTGTGCATTTTTGCCTCAGGATAATACATTGCATATGCATAATACATAGTTTGGATGTCAATAGATTTTATTACAGTTTAGGGTAGTGGTTCTGCTTAATTTCATGCTATCCACAAACTAGATAGTAAATTGTTGTCTCTGACAGGAAGGTTATACTACAGGCTAAATTTTATCCTGAGTTACATTCAAGCATCTTTCTACCAGAGTCAGAATTTGGCCTGTAATTTATTTGGGAGTGAAACAGAGAAGTTATGGTCTCCTTATCAGACTTGACGTCCAATCCTGTTACATTACAGATGCACCTCCCTGATATAAAGAAAATGAAAAATATCCAGTTCATGGTGAATTAATATGGTTAATGTTATCTGTTGAAATACATGTGAATGAACAGAACCTAGAGGGAAGGTTGGACTGGTGAGGGAGACAAGGCATACAGGGAAGTGTTGCGACATGCCTAGCATAAGGGCAAAAGCAAAGAGAAATGTAAGTCACCAGAAAAGGCAGGAGCAACAGCAAAATACTGAGAAAATTCCAAAAGAAACATGACAAAGTGGTCTGCAACAGGGTTATTCCTCATCACATCTCAGAACACAGTCAAAGCAGATCTAAACCCCAGGAACCGCTGCAGTAGCATCAGTCCTTTTCCCCTTCCTTCATCAGCATGCAAGAAATAACGTAGCAGGTTTGCAAACTCACCTTTTCATGTCTACTGGGTCATGTATTTCTGAAACAAACCTCCACCTGGGAATATCACCAATAATTCTTCCCTGTCCGCTGAGAAACAAAAGCAAGCAAGACATGGATCTGACCTCACTGCACGGGTGGAAATGCCATGTGCACCGCTCACAGAAGGTTGGCATGGTCCTCACCTGACTTCCCAGACCTAGATATTGTCTCCTAGACTCCAGAGTTCAGCAGTAACAGGCCCTCCCATGTAAAGAGGGGGACAGCACAGCTTTTGTGTGTGCCCTGTTTCAAGACCAGGCTCCAGCTGACTCCATAAGCTGCCTCTTCCCTTTCCCGTGTGTGTATTCTGGTGAGTGAGTAGGAGTGAGGAATGTGAAAAGTTGCACAAGAATTAGGAGCACACCCAAATTTAGAAGATTCTGAAAAAAAACCAAACATCTGGCTGGGTTCCTGTGTCTCTCTCCCTCCCAGATTGCTTCCTGTGATTTAGTTTCTAGTACTCTGTACCACACAAGCAAAAATGTGTCAGACACAAGATCACGGGGACATTTTCAGGGTTGATTCAGCTAAAGAGAACCCACCCAGAGGGACGTATCTTTTCTATACAGAGCAGCTTTCCTGGTAGCAGATACTTGGAAGCAATTAATCACATCAAAGACAAACAATCCTAGACATAAATCATTAAACTAACAAGAACACGATCTGCTTCTCTACCCCATTCCATCTCCTCATGTGCTTCCATGCTGCTTTGAAGGAAGGCCCCTGGCTTGCAGAGAAAATAAAATGTTACCAGCACATTTCATGGCTTATAATAATAGCAGGAGGGCTTGGTTTATTTTTGTTCCCTTTGTACTTTTTTTTCCCCTTGTGTGACTATGATGTGACTATGTCTCTCTGTAGACCTTCCATACTGAGAACTCTAACCATATATAAAGAGAGCATGCTCTATTCAACCATCATTAAACATCATTTGCAATCTCGTGCTTTATCATCAGTGCACCATCCATTCAGCAAGTTTTCATGCTTGAAATACCCACGCTGACCCTTGAGATATGTCAGCTAGTTTGTGTAACAAACTAGTTCTGATAACATGCTTTTTATTACTACTGTCTTCATTGGCTCAGCCCTCATTCACATTCATCGTACAATACAAACCCCTTGCATCTCTGACCTTATTCCTCATGACCTAGTTGTGATACTTTAGATTTAATGGTCTTATTGTTGAGCTGCCCTTGGAGGGATTCTTACACTTTTCCTACGGAAGTCTCCTTGAGCTATGGTGTCTTATCACAGCATTTGCACTTCAAAGTACTCTAGCAGGGCCTAAATAACCAGCCATCTCACCAAATATGTCTTCTAACTGTAGGAGAAGTTCAACTGTGTCCTTCACAAAGGGCAGTTATTTTAGGAAATGAGAATAAATTACGGAGGACAGGCAACAGACCCTGATCTCTGCCTTACTAGTCCATTCTCTTTTACTGGGTATGTCCAGAAAAGCCCCTAAACTGGCCAGTGCAAGAAGCACACTCCAGTTAACTCATGACAAGGTGATGAGAATCTTTGAAATGGAGGAGGGAAGTTACCCAGATGATTATATCCTTGTTGTTTGTGAAGTAAAATAGTGACAATTTTTACACAAATAATTCTGAGACACGACTAACTGAGGGAACCAGGCAGACAAAACAGAAGTCTTGCAATTTTGCTGGTGTGGATTTGAAAAAGGATGAGCATAAGTGTGAGTGCAAGTACATACATGATGAAATTACAGTGTGCAAATGAAATATCCAACTGCAACATCATTGTTACAAAGGAATATCCAGTGCTGCCAAGGGGGACACTAGGACTAATTATGTGTAGACTTTTGGCCGCAGGATACTTCAACCCCATGGAAGCTATTTAGCCAGAAACATGTAGTTCTGTCCCATAGGCTGCAACCTCTGAGTAAAAGGGAACTTGAATTAACTTCATTTGTTGCTAGAGCTAGATGACCCAAATGATAACATCCCATCCCCAAATTGAGGAAACTTATCTAACATATAGCTAATTAGTCACTGATAAGTTCCAAGTCCACTTCTACTTAAAATCCCTTGGAGAAAGACTCTTTCACCCAGCTTTGAGCATTTGCAATATAGACAATTCTGTCTGAACTAGCTCCAAGTACAGTCAACAGAGAGACACAAGCATACTCAGGATGTGATTCATCTGATCTATTTTAGCTCTTTACCAGATGAATCACCTCTTGCCTGCTTGTCCCTGACTACATGGAAAGTCTAGATTACATGTTCAGATGTAGACAATTACCTTGTAGATGTTTCTGTTGGAACAGATGTGCATCATCCTTCAGAGCTTTTGGATAATTTGTATGTTTGTGTGAAGAACTGAACCTATGTTCCGTTCTTGAAAGCAAAGAGCATTAACTGAGTAACGACAGGAGGTGTCTACAGTGACTGGTGAAAGCATAGATTAGTCCATCCTCAGTTCCTTCTGTGAGCCCACGAGGTAAATTCATGCCTAGCAGATTTAATGCACATACTATGTCACCTACCATGCCTGGCTAGGAAGGCAGAAGCAGGGTGAATGAGGCTGTAGCATGCACCATATTCTGCATTTTGACTTTTCCCTATCCTAAAACTGTTGTGGCTAATTGTGCAGACTTGCCTAGACAATTTGGGCTGCTGAAGTAGTAGAAGGAACCAGCCGACCCTTGCCTCAGGGATATTTCACCCATCTCTGTAAGGTCACCAGTGTAATTTCTATCTGTGATGGGGAAAAGGGCGTCTAGAAGAGGGAAGTGTAGTGAATAAGGTAATTTGGGAATATGAGGCTGAGTGATGGAAGGATAGAAGAAAAAAGAGGTTGTGTTCTTCTGGGAGAGATGGTCAAGAGGATTTGTCATATCAGGCAGACAGTGATAGTGAAAGTAAGCAAAAGAAGGAAAATTAAGGACATTTAACAGATATATAAAAAATATAGGCAGGGCTGGCAGGAAAAAGGATCTGGTTTTAATAGTCTCAAGAAAGAAACAGAGGTCCAAATATAAAATGTAGACTGATGGAATATTCACTGCAGGTATTCACACTTGTGAGTGAGGCATATCTGCTGGAAGCATGAAAAAGCACTGCCCTCTGCATCCCCTGCCTCTACAGTTCTCATTACATCAGGGCTGCCAGCTCTCTGGGAAAGCAAACTTCGTCCATGTGCTCGTCTGAATCCAATTGCATGGGACACTGGTTGGTACAACACTAATACCAGCGCTGAAAAGAGAAAGATGACTAACTCAGATATGACTCTTTCCTCTACCCTTTATTTCTTTATTTCCTTCCCATTTTTACTAGTCTAAGCCATATTTTTAGGATAAGCTTAGTATAGTCTCAGAATAATTGAGCTTCTCACTCAAAATAAATGGGCTGTTTGGCACGTCCTGGCAAAAATAAAAAAAAATCATTAAGTAATGTTTGCATTTTAAAAACAAAATTTGAAGTAAAGAGTGAATCACAGAGAAAGAACTCAGTCGTGTGCAAAACCCATTCACCATTTCAACAATTCTGGCATTAAAAACGTCCACCTTTCCATGGTCTGAAGAAGATAGAGGCACCAGGAGAAAAAGATAAAATGACCAATACTAAAAATACCACACATAGGAAAGGTAGTCTCTTCTTCAAAATAAACAGTGCCGGTGGTAACCTGCAAAGAGAGCACTGGCAATTTCAAAAGGGTTCCCAAATGCCTTCCAGCTATATAATCACCATGGAAATGTAGCCATTGTCTGAGGAGTATCCCCGGATATATTAGGTACTCTATGGAAGAGTAAGAAGAGTGATAATTTGGCCAGTTTGGCCTGAAGAACTTCACTGTTTGTGGAGAACAAGCATGAGTCTACTATCTGACTCACAGAACAACAATCAATAGATTTCACAGACCTGAACTTATCTGCTTTGAAGTGTGGAAGTGCTAAATCAGGACACAAACACACGATACTCCAGTCTTAGGCATTCCAAAGTGACCGAGTATGCGTATCTAACCTCCCAGTAAATACTAAGTAAGAAATTGAAGGTAAGATAGGTTACTTTACTTCTGTGGCTTGATCAAGAACCTAAACCTACTTTTCTGTTAATCAATTATCACGCTTTGTTTTCAGAAAAGTTCTTATCTTGAGCAGCAACCAAAGTGAACTGATTAGACTTTTGAGAGTGGTTAATATCCAAGCCCAGGTATTTTTTTTCTTCAAGACTAGATATTGCCTGTGGTTGCTACTAAGATCCATAATCATCTGAGTTTTCAGAGAATTAAACCTCTTAGTTCAAGAAGAAAGAAGTCACCTCCAGTAAAATAAATATTATACCCAAATTTTATAAAGTTGAGAAGAATATTTGGCTCCTGCTCCCTCCCACAACTCTTGTGTCTGTTTATGAAGACACACCATAAAGGAAATACAGTTAAAAGATCAATGACCTTTGAACACACGAGTCTCTGAGAACAAAGTTGTTTTGTTTTCTTGTCACAAAATTTAGTATTCCTTTCATGAAACACAATTTAGTCAACCTATTAAAAAGCAACCATAGATCTCATTAATGAAAAGCTGCCAGTTTAGCTTTTCTCCAATTATAGTATAAGGTTTGGTGTAGGAAAAAAAAAAAAAACAAACCAAACACAACAAAAAAAAACCCACACCAAAGCCAACTTATGATTTCTCCAGCCTTTCCATTGTCTGTAGTAGACAAACAAAATGATAGAGTTTTCTTCAGGCAAGAGAACATGAAAACAATTATCTCCTTCTTCCCTTTTTAAATTCCCTTTTCCCTGTTTACCTCCCCATCTCCCTCTGTAGAGGGATTATTATCAGGAATAGTAAAATCTATTCCCTAAGGACAAAGGATGAGTAAACCTTATGGAAGGTGCTATTTTCTGAACTGTTCATTTGCAAAGTAATTTAGCGTTCATAACCTGTTCCTTCTAAATTAAATCAGTGTGGCTTGAGTCAGACCTCTCTTGGACAAGTTTTACACCTGAGCAACTCCACTGGGCTTGTTTCTCCACTGCACTGCATTTTGCACGGTGATTTATACCTCAGAAAAGTGAGTGCTAGATGTTACAGCCTTGCTTTGGGACAATTCTTCATGCACCTTGCAGAGAGGCAGATGATATCTGCAAGCCATAAAGTAGCAGAGATCTGGGCCCTTTTCCATTTATGGGTTTACTTCTGACTTTCAGCTGCACCAAAACCAAGCTACTTTACATGGACTATTCAGGTGAAAGCTAAAAGGCTACCCAGTGGAAAAGGACAGTATATGTATGAGCTCTTTTTACCTCTCCTCTCCTTTCCTTTCCTCTCCTCTCCTTTTGCCCTCAAGCTAGTCAGACACAAGCCAGCAGCAGCCTTGTAGCTGTATAGCTGTGACACTATCATAGTCTGTCCAAGCCAATATGCTTCTGCTTTGTGAAGACAAAGCCTCTCAGCAGGACATGGTGGTTGGTCACAGTGTCACACTAGAGTGGATGACTGGCTTCTCAATCTACTGAGCTTCAGGTCATCTCAGGGTATATGCTAAGGAGTTTGGGAGTGTGTCTGAACTCACCCCTGCTAGATTAGGCAAATGGTTGGCACTTAAGATGGAAGACCGATGATGTTCTTCACGGTTCTTATTCACTCTAGGAATCCATTTACAGGTAGGCACTAATTCACAAGAAAGACTTTTGATTCTCAAAGAAAAGATTTTCACCATTCTTGAATTCCTTGCCAAAATAAATCCTGTCAATCCCTGCCATCGTGCCACAGCCTTATTTGGTGTTTCACACTTTATCCATTGCACTTTTCAAAGCAATCAGGAGGACACTGCACTTGGTTTGCTGTTAGCTGGTTAGGTATGGCAGGCAGGGAAGGGTGTGTACGCATCATCCAGAGGGTGTCTCACCTCATGTCTCAAGTTTCACAGCCTTCCTGTCACATTGTCCATCTGAAAAGTGACAAAGGTGTGAATTACCCTGAACAGTTTTTCACTACAGAGAGCACAAGCTGTGTACTGCCATCACCAGACTGTGACCCCACCAAAGCCATAGCAAACTCCAGTAACACTCAGTTCAGCATATCTATGCCTCTTCAGATAACAGTTTGTTATCTAGCAATGAATGGAGCCTCAAGTTGGACTGATATCTTTACAGCCCATGTAAACATGAGAAGGCTGGCAAGCCTGGCAGTATAAATACCCTCAACTGCTGTTTCCTCCTGTTGAGAAAAGCTACTTAGAAAAGGAGGTGATGCCTCTGCTTTCTGAAAATCAAGTGAAGGATGTATTTTCTGAGAAACTATTTCTGAAGACAGAAGTCTGAAATCAGAGTATAAATAATCTACGAATTGCTCAGTGTTGCATGAATCACACACCCAGGAGGGGGAGCACAGAACGCTTTCGCGCCTGTGAGGCTGCAGAGTTTGGATACAACCAGCTCACCATGGGCATGCTCTGAGGCCTATTAGCCTAGTCACTGGTGACTTGGTATTCAACACAACATCACCTCCTCAAACACTGTAAACTTGAAAGTTTAATGTGAGCCCTTTCCATCGTAACTGAAGATGATATCCATTACCCAGGGAAGGAGCCTGCGGCAAGGAGTCTGAGGGCTCTGACAGCAAGCTAAAATCCAGTGGCCAAAGACAACAGCACTATTCATCTTTGTTTCAGAGACTTCTATCCCTCCTAAGACAGACAAGCTGCTATCTGGCCTATTAAGTGATAGGGTTTCCTCCCTGTCCAATCAATTCCACCCAAATTATTCCCTTCCCAAAGATGCCCTAAGCACCTCTCCCTCCACCTCCCTGACCCTTTTTGCCCTAGATGGTGAAAGTCAGCAATGGAGTCTTGAGTGAGATATCTTGAACCTTTGGGGAATTTCCCACTCCCTGCAGTGGGTTAGAGCTTTTTTTGGGCCAACTCTAGAGGCAAAACGTCAATAATATGAAATGTCCCAAACAGATAGAGAATCCCTGCAGCACCGTCTAGTTTTAAAGGTGTCAAGACATTTAACTTTAGACTCTATTGTTCATGTAAACACAATGGGGGGTGTTTCAGGACCAGATTTAGAAAATCTTAAAGTGTTCCAAATGGAAGGAAAGGAAAAAAACCAGAATCATAGAATTGTTCTGTCTGGAAGAGACCTTCAAGATCATCAAGTCCAACCTTATTCCCAGCCCTATCAAAACCACTAAACCAAGTCCCTAAGCACAACATCTGCCTGGGACTTAAACACCTCCAAAGACGGTGACTCCACCACCTCCCTAGGCAGGCCGTTCCAATGCCTGACAACCCTTTCAGTAAAGCAATTCTTCCTGATATTCCATAAGCAAAGAGAAATACACTTGACCAACACTTCCTGGGACATTTTGTTCCTCACAACATGTGAGATACTTGAGAACCTAAATCTTAGAAGGTTTTTTCTTGCAATTTTAAATGTTTGAGCATCCTCATTCATATATTCCCTAGGTGGACTGCACTTAACCTTAATAATAAAACAGAGTAATGTTGACCTTGTCTTCAGTCCCATATTGACAATATAATACCTTATTATATTAAATGCACCATCGATAAGTTATATAGAGTATAAAAATAGAAATTGTGTTTATGAGCACTTTGCTTCAATGTGAATAGAGGATGAGTGATGACGTGTGTTCTGCTTGCCTTCTGCATGGTCCCTAACCCTCCTACCTTTCCTTATACTAAAGTGGTAGCACAGAAAACTAAAACCCACAGTCAACAAGCAAAACAATTACAGGAGGTACTGTGATAAACAGCCAATGCATTTGTCAAACCGGGTGTCTGTAATTGCCTAAGACAAGGAAATGGAAGTAGCGATGCCACCCACAAAGGAAAATTATCACAGTGAAATCTCCCAGAAGATGAAGCAGCACTTGCAAAGAAGCATTTTGACAGATTTGCTACGGATGAATTGCAGGAGAAAAGTTTAAGATTGCCCTTCGGGCTAGAAGTTGGTGATGAGAATGGACACCCTTGCTTTTAGAGGGGTTGCTCATACCAGCCAGGAAGCCCAGACGAACTGAGATGCTGTGCTAAACTGAGCGGTTGGCAGCCTCATAGCTATGGTGAGCTGGAGAGCAAGAACTAAACTTTGGGAAAAGGATCCACTTTTGACATTTCTCTTTCTTAAGGCTGTTCAGTCTTTACTGGTAAAAATATACACCAAGAGAATTACCTAGCTGGTGTCCAGGCCTGGAGGGCACTAATAGGATTAGATGGTCCTAGGAGTTTTAAGAATACATAGCAAGAATAACTGTTACAATGCTTTGTCTGCATGACTTGGATTGGATCAGATTTTGATTTTGACAGGTAATCTCCAATCTATGGTGCCTCTCAGCCAGGCAGTCAGTCTTCTGGTTAGAGTTGTCTCACACTGTATAAATATGAAATGCTAAAGCAGGACCATAAAGGTGCTGTCATGGTTTAATCCCGGTCGGCAACTAGGTACCACACAGCTGCTTGCTTACTACCCCCCAGTGGGATGAGGCAGGCAATTGGAAGGGTAAAAGTGAGAAAACCCATGGGTTGAGATAAAGACAGTCCAATAGGTAAAGCAAAAGCCATGCACACAAGCTAAACAAAACAAGGAATTCATTCACTGCTTCCCATCAGCAGGCAGGTGCTCAGACACCTCCAGGACAGCTGGGCTCCACCACATGTAATGGTGACTTGGGAAGACAAATGCCATCACTCCAAACATCTCTCTCGTCCTTCTTCCCCC
>JAAGNO010010913.1:5183-42856 GCA_033439905.1 Ceryle rudis
TAAATATTAAAAAAAACCAAAAAAAAACCCAACCAAAAAAAAAAAAAAAAAACCAAACCCCAAACCAACAACAAAAAAAAACCAACCCCAAACAAAACCCAAACCAAAAATACAACAACAAATCTTTCAGGATTGGTTATGCCAGTATCAGGGCTGAGTTCTAAGTGGCCTGTGTCAAATCCTAGCTGGTGGTTTGTTTGTTTTTTAAAATGACAGTTGAAAAGATATGCAAATACCATTTCTTTAAAAAAATAAAACCCAAACCCAAACCCAAACCAAACCAAAACAGAGTTCTCATTGTTTTACAAGCAAGATAACGCTGCTAACATGAATCCTCGCCCTCAGTTTACCTTCGGCAACGCAGAGCCTGCCCAGTTAGCCCGAGTGGTAACTGCTCCTGTTTGAGAACAAGTCTTTTTAAAATCCAGTACTAAAAAAGTTGTGGTTTTTTTGTTGTCATGCCCCGATCCCTTCCCCTTAGCTCCAACCCCAACTTTAAAAAACATCATTCCTTTCAAAACAAGGAAAAAATTAAAAACTGGTCTAAGAGTCCCCAAAACAGAGAAAGAACTAGCTTAGGTAACTGCAGGCTGCTTCTACCACACAGAGAACATAGAATGAGACCTCACTGGGAACTAACTCGTGTATCTACACGCACGCGCGTGTCATGACTGTGGGGGGCGGTGCGTGAAGCTGTTGCACGCACACCCCCACCAGTTACATAGTCCTGAAAGATCAGTTCTACAGTTACAAACCCTGTCGGTAGGAAAGTTTAAAAATCACATCGATATAAAACGGAAACGACAAACATTTGGTTAGCAGAAAACTGTTGTTTGCAACAGGTTCCTTCAGTAGGAGGACCAAGGCCTGAGCCCATGGGATGAGGGTGTCCCTCTGGTCCCGCTGAGCCTACGTGGGATGGAGCGCCAAGAAACAGGCCGACCTTACAATCGGATCAAGTTTAATGAAGTTTTTAAAGGTGCAGTAAATGCTGGTTGATTGAGAATAGGTCTGGTCAGATATTGTTTTGTCAAAAGAGGAATTTGCCAGAAAAAAACCCCAGTTTTCAATAAAACTCTTTGTGTGTCTGTATACATACGAAATCAGACTGATTTCAGTGAAGTTTCCCCTGGAAAACAAAGTTAAACTTTGTTCCTTCAAGAAAAGTTCTACCATAAAAATTTCCTTTTTTTTTTTTTTTTTTTTAATTCTTAGTTAAAAAATGTTATTTCAAAGAATTGCGATTATTTTGAAGTTATTTCATGACATCTGCGCTGACATGTCATGCAATACAAACTCAAATAAACGCTCTGTTGTTTCCAACTCATTAAGGGCTGCTGCTACTTACTATGGACTGAAAACATCTCTTCTTTCCTGGAGACGCTGACCTGGAGATACAAGAGACACCACTACTGACATGTCAGGAGATAATGTGAGCGCTACGAACAATACAAAAAATGAGACAGTGTAAGAAGAACATTTTGAAGTGGAAGAGTCGCCGACTTCTTTCCTGAAACGAAGGTTGTGCCAGAACGGGTTTCTCCTGGGAACTGCCATTTCGTAGGGAACACCCCTTAACTTTCCATGAAAACCAACATTTCCCACTAAATGGTACCCACGCCGCAGCGGGGTAGATCAAAGACATGCAAGTGGTTCTTCATATTCCGTGATGGCTTTGGTTGCTTCTTTTCCTTGCAAATCCCCAAGCTAGGACAGGTTTGACAACCACAACAGGGATGCTCCTCCAGCGCTGCAGACAGTCCCAGGCCAGGCCCCTTTCCATCACTCCATGCTTGGTCCCCAACCCTTTGACTCTAAGCTTTCCACCATTTTGATGGGACAGACCTGCGTGTCCTAGAGTAACGTCTGGCCGTGGTCAGCAGGGTTGTCCCCACGTTGGAGGATGGTGGCATGTTGCAGTGCCAGGTCCCCAGGCTTTGTTTGGCGGTGACGCTGGAAAGAGTGGGATCTCCACGTGGTAGCGAGCACCGCGTTACAGCAGCGGTGTAGCTCAGGTGAATGCACGCAGGAAAAGGTTTCAAGCAGGGAAAACTGGAAGCTTGTTTATCCAGGTTGTCATGGTATTAAATCAGGTGCAATTGTTTGAAGTAAAATGCTAGTTGGTTTTGATAATGCGAGTCTCAGAAAATAGGAGAAACAACGGATGAAACCCAACCCCATTTAAAAAAAAAAACAAAACCCAAAACAAACTAGCCTCTTAATTAAGTATATATTGCATTTCCTCAAAGAAAATTCTGAAAATATATTACAAAGGATCTGCCTAGGGGAAGATTTTTAAGGGCAGAATTTAAAATAATATACAAACTAAAAATAACTCCATTGTTAACAGAAAAGTCATTAATTTGGGTAGGAATTGGAATACTCTAGTTCATCCACCTTCAAACACTATGGGAAACTATCTGCAAAGACTTGAGAGCCTCCTGCAACTTGGCCAAGCACCCTGACGATCGCAAAATGAGCCAGAGATGCCCAGAAGAACTCTGTGCCTCACAGCAACACAGTGGAGCTCTCAGCCCTTTGCAAAGAAACGGGAATTCTCTTCTAGAGCAACCGGAGGGGAGCGTGTTACTGCTGCTCTACGGGTAAGACACGGACAGAGGCAC
Organism: Ceryle rudis; assembly: GCA_033439905.1. Taxonomy (NCBI): domain Eukaryota; kingdom Metazoa; phylum Chordata; class Aves; order Coraciiformes; family Cerylidae; genus Ceryle; species Ceryle rudis. The sequence goes on from JAAGNO010010913.1 coordinate 7,808, forward strand.
GTCAGCTGCAGAGACACACGTCTGAACGCTCTGAAACGCTGACCTTTGAGAGATGGATTTTTAAAGACAGATGCACAAATGTCTAGCTAATAAAACCTCAGCTGATGGGCAGTGAGTGACTGACAGCTGAGTGTGGAGGCAGTGAGAAGTGCAAACCATGGAGTGCTAATAACAGGCTGGCCCTGCGCCTCCCAGCAAAGGGATGTCCCCGGACACCACCCACCCCAGCACGCGATCCTCTGTCCCAGCTCTTGGAGGCTGAGCGTGCGGTGAAAATCACCTGCTGGGGCTGAGGAGTCCTCCAGAGCCACTCACCTCTGTGGAAAATAAAAGCTGGTGCAATCTGCACCACGGGGCCTCTGGCAAACCACTAAGAGAACTGCAGCAGGGGGAATTTTAGGGCTACCCCAGAGCAGAGGCAGCCTTAGGGGGTGCTGCCAGGAGAGGGAAAGGCGTAACTTTCTGTTAAACTCTGTATAATTTTTCTTTATAATAAAAAGTTAAGAATTTACAATAAACTTCTGCCCCTCAGATTAAAAATTTAATATAATTATAGAACTGGCGTTTTCCTAAAATTGGATTATAAAAGAAAAAAATAAATTCCACTGTTCTTAAAAAAAAAAAAATAAGAAAAGAAAAAAGGGAAAAGGACATCTGGAAATACTACTGAGAAAATAACAGTGTGCTTCATCAAGACATTTTATCTACCTGTATGTTTCCAAAATTCTGTACAAAACAGGAAAAAAGGGGGCTGGGGTGAAAAGAGAAAGGAGAGAGAAAACAAACCCAAAAAAAATGAACACACCAAACATGGCAGAGCACCAGACACACCATAACTGGACTGTAGCACCTGTAGGTATAAAGTCCAATGTATTTAAATAAAGTCTCAGCTTTTTATTTGCTTGGTTGTTGGTTGTTTTGTTGTCTTGTTGCTTTGTGGGTTTTTTTTGTTGTGGTTTTTTTTTTTCTTTTTTTTTAATCTGGTTCAAACCACATGAAAAGTTTGCATTGCTGCTGCTCTGCATCATGCAGCTTTGCTTTTGATTTTTTTTCTTTTTTAATATTATGTTTTAAATGACCAGTGGTGGTTAATAAATAAAGTACTTGTATATACATGAAATTAGGGACAGTGAAGACGGAGGGTATTGCAGCACTGCAGGTCAAAACATTAGGCTGGATTCAAAAAATTGAAAGCCTTAAAATATTGTTGCTTTTATTTTTTTTTCCCCTCCTCTGTCCCCTCTGTGGTTTGGTTTTATTTGTGGTTTTGTGGTTTTTTTTTTGTGTGGTGTTTTTTTTTTTTTTTTGAGGTAAGCATTTCAGTGCTTGGAAACCTGCACAACACAGAAGCTACATTCCCTTTCTAGGAGCTCACTACCGAAACAACGGGAGGAAAAAAAAAAACCAACAAACCCAAACACACACAACATCCCTCTCTGACTCCCCTGCCAGCTCAGCCTCAGCTGGAGCTCAAGTGCTCCTTTATTTTAAGCCCAGACTGAGATGCTTGTCATGGAGAAAATACTTAAGCATGTGTCTAATAAGGAGCACATGACTTGCGTTGGTCACTCTGCAGGGGTCACTTTGAGGTCCAGCTGAGAATCTGCAGCCAAAACCTGTATTCAATTAAATGAAAACTTTCACAGAGAGTGTGTCTATTTCCTGGAAATTAGCTATTTGATGTTAAAAATAACATTTCCAAGAAAGCCCGGTGTCCCTTGCTCCCTTCTTCCCATGAAAGATGAAAAATTTGAGTGGAAAAAAAACCAAGAAATGCAACCACTTACATTACTCATGTGCTTAAAGTTAAATTCACGCTTAGATACCTTCCTGAACAGGTGCCTATGCCTCTACCAAGATTAAAAAAAAAAAAAGAAAAAAAAAGCCTGTTAGCAATCCACAGTACATGAGATTTTTTTTTTTTTTGTTATTTTTTTGTTGTCTTTATGTAAAAAGATGATAGCATCTGACATTTTCATCACACCGTAGACTTCGAGATTAAGAATACTAGTGCTAATAACAAATACACCAACTAGTTCAAAAGCTAACATCTTTCAGATACAGTACCATTTTACAGAAATTCCTTTAAAAAAAAGATGGGTTTTTTTTACCTTGTGTGAGCCAGGCGGGCTTATTAAAAGAGAACATTCTGGGGAGAGGGAAGGGGCAGGAGGGAAATGGTACTACAAACCTTGCAGAACTTTCTATTTATCTCCTGCTAAGAGTTCAAAGTTCTTCCATTTTCAACCAATCTTCTTCAGTTAAAATGTATTTTAGAGACTTTATGCAAAGGGAATTATTTGTCATAAAGTCTAGTCACACACACACGCACACGCAAAGATCTTTGACCTATTAAAAGAGTGACCCCCAAAAAAATGGAAGATGCCTTTTATAACACTGAATTAAAAAAATAAAATAAAAAAAAAAGTCAGAGAAAGAGAGAGGGGAAAAAAAAAAAACCTGACCACCGTGGAACAAGAGCAGTATATTAAGGAGAGAAAGGAACACTGCAGAGCATCGGTGAGGGTGATGTCCATTTTGTGTTTTGTGTCTAAGTGTCCGTAACTCATTCCGAATCGCTGCTGTCCGAGCTGGAGCCGCTGGAGCTGCTGCTCCCGGACTCGGAGGAGCTGCTGCTGCTGAGCCGGGAAGGGCCTCCGGAGGGAGCGGAGCTGGATTTCTCTGCGGGGAAGAAGGCAGCGTTGTGTTTACATGCAAAGAACTGAAATGAAGAAGGTTTGCCCACAGCCTTCATCCTCCACGGCTTCATTCATCACTTCATTTTGCCTGGGCTGCTTATTGACCAGCAGACTGTGCTGCTGCAACAAGGCTGCTCCCATCGGCGGGTGGCAAGGCTTCGCAGGCTGCAGGTGAACGACCACAGGGTTCGAGGTGTGGCCTCACTGGTGCCCAGTACAGGGGGGCGATCCCTGCCCCAGTCCTGCTGGCCACACTATTTATGACACAAGCCAGGATGCTCCTGGCCATCTTTCACACTACCACACTATGCGGGGGCTTGGGCTTCATATAATCCCACAATGGAGAAAAGCCAACTGCGCTGGTCTGTACACACAGTGCTGCACAGGCTAACACAGAGGAGAAGATCCTTCTCCCTCCAAAGGAGGATCTGCCTCCAAGACTCCTCACATCTACCACCCAGGAGAGACTCTCTCTGGACAGGGACTGGAGCAGCCCCCACACAGCAGCTCAGTGCCCAGCAGCGACTTGCTGTGCCCTGACAGCAGTGACCAGCTGGGGTAACTGTCACAGTGACGGCACACGAAGGCAGCGTTTTTGCCTCAGTGAGAAAGGCCATCTACGCACACAGCTTACTGGGCATTGTTAGCCCAGGGAAACCAAAGCCGTTACCTTTCTTTGCAGGTTTCTTGTTGTTGTTTAGCTGCCCACTGACATCCTGTAACCGCTTTTCTAGTTCTTTCTTCTTTTCCTGAGCTAACTCTTCTTTTGACTTTGCTGCTTGCTTTTTTCCACTTGCAGCTGTGGAGGAGGAATGCACAATTTCTGAAACTGCACAGTTGTTGCAGGTGAAAAAAAAACAAACCAAGAGTGGACATCACTATTTTACAGGGCATGTAAATCTGGGCAGCCACTCTGCAGTGACCACACAGCAACTACACATCCCAGAGCAAGGGTAACATATGAAGTTGTCTAGATCATCCAATCACCATCATCTTGTAACATGCACTTTTTAAGGGAGATCTTCTGGAAAGTATTTTTAGAAGATAGAAATATCCCTGTAATAACCTTGTAGTTACAGGTTACTTACCAGCCAGTTTTATGGTCAATAGTTACACATTTGTAATTACAGAATTGTTACATGGGTTTTCTGCCCTGTAAAATAAAGTGTCCCATTAAAGGCTGTCAGAAATAAGCATCTCCCGTTAAAACTTAAGATAGCTCACCCAAGAATCTACCGTGTTCTATGTTGCTTTAAATATTAAACAAAACGAGAAGGACAAATTAAAAACCCACTGAGGCAAAGGCTGGCAGACAACAGGAATGTAGCTGCATCAGGATGGAAATGGTGAGAAGTACCAGCAATAGCCATGCTTCGGAGCAGAAATATCCCTCCAAAGGAGGGGTAATTGAACACACGTGTCAAACCCAGGCCAGATATTTTGCCTGATTCAGCAAGGAAATACCTACTTTTCTGTGCACTGTTTTAAGGCAGTGATTTCAAAAAAAAGAAACCTGGAAAGCAGAGTCCTCAGAGGGTGCACCCCTGAGCACCAGGCACTGCAACAGACAGCACGAGAGTCTGGCCCAGGGCATACCAGTCTCAGAGGAGCTGGCATCTGAGGTTCTTTGCCCTACTCTACGCTGTGGTTCCAAAACAAAAGGATGCTTGTTGCTCCTAACCACTCCGGAAAATATTTTCCGGAGCTATTCCAATAGTGAAGGACTCGAGATGAAAGTACATCAAAGCAAAAAGAAGGGTCAAAGTCTGAGCTTCCCTACCTGAAGATAGGTGGTGAAGAAATAGAGGTGCTCTGCAGGAGTTAAGAGTATAACCCAGTAGCCACTCGCTACAGGACAACTGCCTCTCAACTGATGGGCAGATGGACAGAGCCAGGACCATTTCAGGTAAGTGATTCTACTGCTATTCAGCTGGAGCTAAACTCTCAAAGGGCCACAACTCCTCCCTCTGTGGATGAGGCACAGAGAAGAGTCTGTCCCATATTGAACTGCACACTGGGCCAGCACGTGACCCGGTCTGATAGAGACCAGGGGCAGTGTGGCGATCAGGCCATCCAGGAAGAGCAGTTCTGGGGTGAATATAGGACTCAGACACACCCAAAATCCACAGGCTGCCCAGATAACTTTCTGCCGAGTTCTTTATTCCCTTGGTGTTTTGGATCCCAACCATGTTTTCTGTTTCCTTCCTAATTAGATGCTAAAATATTCAGGCTAAGAAACTGATCTTCCAGATGTGAGCACATGACACCTAACACAAGGAGACTGAAACCTTTATAGTGCCTTCTAGATTCTAGATAAGTAATAAAAAGCATCACATGGGGCTTGTAGAGGAACACAATAGCCCTCCAGGTCTCCACGGCACGACATCACAGGAAGAAAGAACAGGAAAAATTAGAAATTTTCAGTACATATTCATAGGAGAGAAGAATCTCTCAAAATCCCTGTCACCACATACCCAGCAGTGGATAAGAGAATCACAACACACAAGCCCCGACTCCAAAACCGAGCTCAAGAGCTGGTGGGGGAAACACGTGCCTCAGGAGGTAACTTACAAAACGGCTTCCTTTGTTTTTTCTGTAAACAAGATTTCACGTATCTCTCCAGTTCTCGTAAAGTTGTGGGCTTCAACGTTTCAAAATCTATTTCTATCTCATCAGGATTGGAGTCTCTGAGGGAAGGTTCCCGTGACTGGATGATGTGCACCACCCTGCCCAACTTCTCCCCGGGCAGGCGGTTGATGTCCAAGCTGAGCTGTCGTTTCTCATCATAAGTCATGGGCAGACCTTCCTCCTCCTCGTCCGAATCGTAGGTTGCAGATGCCTGTTTGCCTCCTTTCTTGGGCTGCCTGGGGAGGGGGTTGGCAAGCATGGAAACATTCATGGGTATATAGAACCGACTGAGGTATTTTTTCCTAACCCCCCTTCTAACAAATATCCCAGTGCTCGTGGCTTTGAACCTCTAGCCAGATAGCCTGAACAGCACCCCAACTGCTGAAAAAGTTTAGAAATGGGAGATTAGCTGTTCTATTATATTTTAGCTCTGCAAGGCAGGGCAACAAGCCCATGTAGCAGCAGGGGGCAGCCATGAAATGGCATGTTGTTGCTGGCTGTCCAAGAGGCAGAAAGCAAAAGCTTATCTGAGAGCAATCAGGCAGGGATTCAGAATGAGTTGGACAGTGGAAATATGGTCCCACTGCCAGCTCCAGCTTAAGACTCCCTGGAGTTGTCTGGGAACAGGGACACCACTATTCAACAGTGAATTAACTGCTCTGACAACTGAACTTCACCAGGAACGCAATGGGGACAAGGGGGACAGGAGAACTGGGCTGGAAGCTCCCGGCATTTCCCCTTAAGGCCACTTGCAAAAGGCAGGTTCTCACCTGTTAGCTGTGGTTGTGCTGTTGGCTTTCTTAGCCGGGGCTTTCTTCTGTTGGGCTTGTTTTGGTGGTTGAGCCACCTTGGGTTTCTTCTCCTCCTCAACTTTTACTTTGTGCTTTTCCTTTTCCTTCTCTTTATCTTTCTTTTTCTTCTCTTTTTCCTTCTTCTCTTTTTTTTTCTTTGGTTTGTTCACTGGTGCTTGTGACAAGGCAGCCAGCTGCTCATGGACGGCCTTTAGCTAGGGGAGAACAATGAAAAAAATTCATCAGACTTCAAGGTAAAATAACTGATGCCTCCACATACACTTTCTCTACATCCCAACATGTAAGGAAATCCCAAGTAGATCAGTGACCAAGCAGTCTAGTGGTTGAACTCAGGAGACTTTGCTTGATTTGCAGTAATTTTTAAAACGCAGCACAAGTACGCAGACGCTGACTCCAGTGAAGACTTCGTTCTTGTTTTATAGGGGCAAATAAAAATTAAGCTTAACAGCTCCATCTAGAGTGGAGCTTCTGGAATCCTGGGTTCACCTCTTGGCTCTCTTACTAGTAAGCTATTTTATTAATCTTTGTTGTATTAGGATAGCACACGTAAGCTTTGGCATCGTGTATCTGGGCAAGGAAGGTCATGGCTTAAGTGTCTGCAACCACAACAGTCAGAAGAGGTCACTTCTACAGACAGGGTACAGGGGACAATAACCCAACAGGAACCTTGTGACAGATTTTGTTACACCTGAGCTTTCATACAAAATGAGCGTCTCTGTTCTTCCCAGACCCCTACTATCGTGAGCACCTTCACTCAAGCTCTGGGATCCCAGAAGGAAGCACAGAGCATCTGCACCAAGAACAGCTCTCTCAAAGAAAATTCTTGTTACATCCAGCATGCAGTTATTTCACAGCTGAGCATTCTCCCCCTTTAGCTGGCAGAAGGGGACGTTGCTTGGCTGCATCCCTGCCTCGAGAGGCTTTTTAAGAGCAAAATGAAACCCCTCCTCCTGCTACGCCCTTTCTACTGCACAGACACACGGCTTGGCTGTTGCGATACCTGCTCCTGGAGCTCTGCCAGCCGAGTCGCTCGCTCTTCTTCCGAGTCCGAGCTGTCCGAGTCGGAAGAGCTCTCCTCGCTGCTGTGACTGCTCTCTGTGCTTTTGCTCACCACCGGTGCTGTTGGTGGAGGTGCAGGTGGGGCCTCTGCAGGCTCATCAGGCATTTTTGCGAACCTCATCTCAAAGACATCCTACAAAAAGGGGGAAATAACTGGTGAGAAAAGGAGCTTCACCCACAGATACCTCACTCTGGACGTACAAACACACCAGTCGCCCCACCACGGTCAGGGTGTGGCTGCCCTGCACAAGGTGCTGTAAAAGAAAATAACGTACAGATGGGCACGTGTATTCTGTAAGCCCAAGAAAATTCTCCCATTACTTTATACATCAATGATTATAACATTTGAGGAGCAGAACGTGGCTTTGGGCCATGCCATGTGAAGAGCACAACAGTTCTGCAGCACAGAACGTGGCTCTTCCCAAGGGTTGGAGGAATCATTGACTCTCCCTTGCTGGTGCCAAGAGCAGATCCACACTCACATCTCTGAAGGGACACCTTGTAGCTGAACTAAACATGTTCTGGAAGACACGTTTATCAACACCACCTTTACCTGGAGCTTCCTGGCCATCGCTACCACTTCGTGGTCTGGAGGATTGTACTTGTAACAATTAGAGAACATTAACCGAATATCCGCTGCAAAACCTTGTGCATCCTGGTATTCCCGACTGTCCATTTTTTTCTGCAAACAAACAAGCCAAAGGGAAAGGGGAGAAAAAGCCATAAGCAAAAGACATTTGTAGCAACTGCATGGAGGACACGTGCATCTTGGAGACAGTTCAGAACAGCCTCAAAAATCACATCTGTCTAAGAGAACGGTAGTTTGATCTGGCTTATTGGTTCCTAAATAACACTCTTTGTAGTTTCTGCTTTTTAAAACAAGCAAGCAAACAAACACTGGGCAACCAGGGAACTTTATATTGCTCCGTAAGAGTTTAAACACTTTAAAATTGGAACGTTGGGCTGGTTTATTTCTACGCAGTACTATATAACAGTGTCAGGGTCCACATTCTACCAGAAAATAGAGTAATTCAGAAAAAGAGGTTGCTGGATCAGAAACAAATGTAAACAAGGATCAAGAACAGGAAGAGCAGGAGTCGACCACCAGCCATGTTGCAGTCACAGGAGTACCTTAGGCGTGTACTTCTACGTGCTTCTTGGGTATATTTGCCCTTTAAATCTGAACGAGCAATAAAGATCATCACCATCCATCTCAACTTCCTGCTAACACAGGGGATGCATTTGGCGATTCCCTACAGCAAGACAGGTATGTGCAGTTAAACTATACCACCTACTGTCGATGTAAAAGTCCAGCTGACAGAGAATGGACGCAGAATTCACCCTTTGTGAACCTATTCATAACGTTATTTCTGAGGATAAGTATCAGGAGTGAAATATTTGCACCTTGTTCCTTTCTCCTATTTTCCTGCTCTCACTTTTCCCCACTTTTTCTTCTTGTTTGGGATTGAATGACTTGGGTTTAGAGAACAGATTGTAGCATTCCTAGAACTTAATTGATTTTATGCATATATTACTACTACGTATAAAACCTTAGCTCCAATTACTCCTACCAAAAGGAACGAGCAGCTTAACACTGGATTTCATTTGCATTTAAAAGACCTGGGTTTAAAGAAATTCTTTATTTGCCAAGTGCTCGCAGGCCTCCCTTTTGTACGCCTTGTGCACCTGTATCCCCAGTGAAGGGAAGCGGCTGCCTGGCAGACAGGCTGCAAACGTGGTCTGGGAAGACCTGTTCCCAGTCTGAGCAGAAAGCAGGGCTGCTCAGGGGCCACAACCCATGCTGGAAGCCTTAACACAAGTAAAATCTGTTCAATGGAAGCTACAGATATTTCATAGCCACAGAGCAGACCTTGTAACCATCCTGAAACACTGCGATGGCTCCTAGAACTGGTTTTGTTCCTAACAGGGCAGAATTTCACCACCAGGGATGCAGCTTCAGAGGGACCTGCATGCAGGGTGGTGACATTCCTGTGGCTTCTCTCCCTGCTGCGCTGCAGCTGGACATCTTGTCAAACTTTTGTCACAAAACCTCAGTCTCTTGGTCAATGAACGAGGAGACAGCCTCTAGCCACAGCAGAGACAGCAAGGGAACGAGGGTTGTGCTTCTCCTGTCTGAAGGAGAGCTGGCTGAAAAGAGTCTGAGGCCAATTCCAAAGCAAAACACATGGTGAAACGAAAGAGCCCAATTTATTTTAAAATACATCTTACTGCATGAAAGGCCTTTTTGATGTGCTTATATTTGTTTGGCACACTCAATGGCTGATTACTGCCTATGAAATACATGCCAGTGTCTGAGGCTTCGCTTTCATCCAAACACAACAGTTTTCTAGCCTAACGGTTTTAATCTGTGGATTTCTGTTTTGCTTGCTTGTAAAGAATAATTAACCCAACAAAAGAAAAAAAGGACTTTAAATTGTTGGGCTGGAATATCTTTGCTTACAAATTCACTTTGAGATACCCAGCTGCTTAAAAAAAGTTATTAGACTTAAAATTGCAAATCAGGCGTTACAGACAAGCAGGACTGGCACAGAGCTGCTCCATTCTCCGCCCTATGCAACATTTACCTCTGCAATCTCATTTTTCCCTCAGCAATCAATTCAATTGTTTAATATTTGTTAACATTCAGAAATCCGTTTCCCAAACGTCTGTCACTTGCTCTAAGGTGAGTCTTGCCCTGTCCAGAGGGGGCAGAGAAAACTCTGTTCCCTCTCTTGCAGCAATCTTTTACACGTTTGAAGATCTAACAGAACCCCTTTCCATTGTCTCTTCTCTGAGACTAAACCGAACATCGTGCCCTCAAAGGACATGCCAGGGCAGGTGCTGACAAGGGACAGGGCCACACAGGTCTAGCAACCTTAGCAGAGAAAATGCCATCTCTGTTGGCTAGTAAGGACTCAGCCCAATTTCTGGGGGTCTAATTGTACCTTACGGAAACTGCCTCGAGAGCAGCTGCTTTGTGAAGCTGCGGTTGTACTCTGAAATAGGTCAAACTAAAGAAGTCTTTAAAAATTCCCCCCAAATAATGTCTCCTTGCTTTCAAGAGCCCAAACTCAGCTGCTCTGAAACCACAGCCATTCACTGCAGGGAGGTTACCTGGTGAGCACAGTTAGAGCCCTGGAGGTAGCGCTTTATTCCTCAAGTAAATACCTTGTATAAGTCCTCTCGCACAGCGAGGGACTGCTGCTTGTTCACCACCGAGGAAGCCAAAGGCAGAGACAACCAGATTGCTGCTGCCGAGCCAGCAGCTAGAGGAAGGAGCAAGAGAAGAGGTGCTCCAGTTCCCCCCAGCTCCACTGCGAGCACAGCGCCTTGCCTTCCCAACACCGAAGCTCTCCAGCATCAGAGGGGGACAGGAACATGCTGGAAGTGGGTCCTGTGGACAGGGCAGTGGAAACGCGGTGCTGCTGCAGCTTCAGAGCAACTGCTTCACCTGCTACAGGGAATTAGGGCTGCTGCTGCTTAGTTGTTAAAGCATAACCCTGCTTCTCCTCATGCTTTCATCCTTTCCTCTTTCTACTCGTAGCAGTTCTGCTCCTTCCTGCTCTGTGATGACTATTAAAGAGTTGAGGTGGAGACGAGCTCATTGATCTTGTCCCTTTGGCTCTTCCCACTCTCAGTCCTAGCTCCAGCACTGCACTTCAGCAATCCCTCTGCTCCTGGCTGCAACACACTACAGCCCCTCCACCTCTCACCTGCAACTGGTACAGTCATGGCAGCCAACCTGCCTCCTCCACCAAACACACAGCCAAAAACATCTCCACATCCTTCTGAAGCACACCTCTGCTGGGTGCACAGCCTGAAATAAAAATGCTCCAGGACATGAAGGATATTCTCTGAATAAAATCAAACCTGATATAACCTGAGAGCCAAAGAGACAGGCAGCCAGGTATTGGAGAATCTGTTACAGATGCAGCAATGCTTATGTTTTACTTTCTCACATAATTCCTTCAAGATTAGTTTGAAGGCCAGTAGTTGTGCTGCTTTACCACAGCCATCGTCACTCGTGCAGAATTAAATCTATAACCTTTCAGAGCCACAAAGTCCTGACACTGGAGAATGTCACTGCCTGCAAATGGCAGGCTTCTGTTCCACACGGTTCATGAATTATAGACTACATCTCAGAGAAGTCACGCTACGATCTACAGGCCAAGAGCAACGATAATAAAACATTCCATAAAAAAACAATACCAGACAGCACTTCAAACAAGTTTATTAAGAAAAATACTACCATGTGGAAAGACAAACCCCGAGTCTTTACATAGAAAAAGACTCCACTGGGTCTGCTATTAACCTGTCTCCAGTTTTCTGCCCTACCCTAGGTAAGGTACAGAGGGGAACATCACCTCTACTTGCAGAAAAAAAAGGCAGGTGTACACTTTTGAAGTTAAGTACTATAAAGACCTTTACGTGTGAAGACATCACCAACTCAAACCACAGCTCTGCGCCTAGACCGTGCACAATACAGCTCAGAATCTCTCGCAATAAGAAGCCACCTAACCACACATGGAAATACCAGCTTTGAGAGAGCTGGGATTTCTCTTTCCATCTCTACCCTCATCGCATTCACCCAGGGCTTCATCTACCAGGCTGCAGGTATCTGGAGACCCACAGCATCCCTAGCAAGTCAAGGGAGTGTGACAGACCTGAGAACAGGTCTGAAAGGATGAAGTTTACCAGCAGTCCCACTGCAGTCAGTACGGTAACAAAATCAGTTCATCTAGGACATGATCATCTAACAACCTGTGTTCACAAGACTAGTAGAGAAAAGGTTTTCTATAGCACTTACCTCTCTGTCACGGTAACAAAAAGAACAGTTGCACTGAGCAAAAGGTGCTTCTTCCCATCTCGATTGTTTCTGTGAACCAGATACACTTTAAAATTCCTTTAAAGCTACTGGCCAGTTTATAGACTCTTAGAACAGATTTTTGACACGTAGCCTACAATAACCAGGGGCAAATGTAAACTGTATGCACAGTAAACAGAACATCAGATATGAAGGTTCCTGTTGCCATGTAAGTACTGTACCTCTGACTTAGGGAACACCATCAAAAACCCCATGTGCAACCTGGTCCTGCTCCCAGCCCACTCACTGGCATCAGAGAGGCAAGGTGAGACTCACTCAGCTGAGAAAGTGGTGACTCCTGGCAGGGAGCACATCAGAGTGTGTAACCAACCCTGCTTTGAGCAGGAGGCAGGCCTCCTGATCAACCTAAATCATTCATTAGCCTGGGATCCAAGCCATGTGGATGGACCTCCGAGCTGGTGCTGAAGAGCAACTGCAATACAAAGTGAAGTGAGCAGACCCTGACAGCAAGTCATATAATTAATGCACACGGATTAAGCAGCACTAAGCAGCCAAAATCAGCAAGACGGTGAACTCACTGCAGTACCAAAACCAGAGGGGAGCTTCTTCCTTCCTTATCTGCACTCAAGAGCAAGATAAAATGGAAACTTACCCAAGAAAACGATGGAACCTTCCTCTATAAGCAGAACATCAGAGCCAGGCACCAGTGCTTCAGCTTCACAGACTGCCGTGTTCAACCTAGCCCCTTCTCCTGCTTTTACCACTGTGTTTCAGAGTCTCTCTTGCCACAGCTCAATTCACCCTTCGTCTTGCCCTCCTCTCCTGCCAGGAAATTGCTGCAGGACCTTAACGCAGCTCAGCTTAATTGCAAGTCCAAAGCACTACACCTTGCACTGGCTTTTGTAAGCAAAGCACCAGCACTGCAAGCTCAGGAGGAGAATGGTCTCCAAGCCGAGCTCCACCAGAGCTTACAGTGCTTCTGCCAACTCAGAAGCAGTCTTTTCTGTACAAACTCAATCAAATAACAATAAGCAGTACCCTAGATAGTGCCTCCATATATCTGTCCTCACAACAGCCCTGTGAGGTAGGTTAAGTGTTATCTCTGTTTTATGACAGGGAAAAGTATGGCACCGAGCTGTGGAAAAACCTGCCCAGGACCATAGCATCTGAATGGCAGTTCAGACACTGGTGACTCCTGGTTCAATCCTCAATGCGTAAACCATGACAACTGTTCTCTCACCACTAAATAATACATCTAAAATACTCATTAAAATATTGCTGCTGTAGTATCAGGGCACGATACGCTGCTTCTGGGTACAAGGTAGGATTTGCTAAGGAACATGAAAGGAACCGGGAATGCAGCCACCCTTTTGTCACCCGGGTATTTAGACAATCCCAGGCACTGGCTGAGCTGGCAGCAAATCACTCCTGACATGCTAGTGAAAGCCAGCAGAAATACCTTTGCTTCCTGCACGTGGAGGAAAGTCTCACCTCCACCAACACCGATTCAAATGGCTGGCTCATGAGCAGAAGATGGGAACTAGAATAACATGGCTTTGCTCCATGGATGTTTAAGAGGGATTCGGAAAACCTCCCAATCTACTGGGAAAAACACCTGGAATATCAGACCATGCTAAGCTCTTGAAGAGCCAAGCACAAAGCACACAAGCATCACATTATTTCCTCCCATCCACGAGCACCAGGCGATCATCATGTTCCAGTTGGAATTGCTCAGCGTAAGCCTATCCGGACCACACATTGTGCCAACAAGTAGGCAGGCAGCAGCTTCTGGAAAGGGGATACTATCAATCGAATGCTACGAAACACAGCACCTCTTCTCAGAGCGCAAGACAATCCCAAGGACACAAGTTTAAATAGCTGGACTATCCATAAAGAGGAGAGGGTGCCATCGTACAGTCTGCTTTGCAGGGCAGGAAAAAAAAAAAAGATGTTCCAGGTTACAGAGGAAAAAAATAAAAAAAAAAAAAGGAGAAGGGAAGGAAACAAAACATAAAAATATCCAGATGATATCCAAGCAGGTTGTTTTCCACCCTTGTCCCTTCCCCCTCCCCCAGAAGGAGCCAGTCCTCTGCAAGCAGAGGGCTGTGACACCCTGCAAAAGAGGTGGTAAATGTGGACGTACTTTAACAGTACTGAGATCCATGGGGTGTTTGATAATATCATGATAGTCATGTAATTCCAAGGCCTCTGCATCAACAGGCTTGTAAAAGGGCCACGCATAGGCCGCATGCTTCTTCGAGAGCATCTCCTTGAGAATGCTGTCACAGTACTTGAGGTGCTCAGAGAGTTTGCCTTTCTTCCCTGCATGCTGAGGGACCTCTCCGTCTTCAAGGTCTTTCTTTGGTGGTTTGATGGGCCGGCCGCCGCTCTCCCGGCGAGCGATGATTTTGGCCTGCTTGGGGTCCGAGAGGGGCGTGGGCGACTCGCTTCGGCTGGCAGTGATGGCGGAGGTGGTGGGGGTTGTCGTGTCTGCTTTCCGCTTCACTCCCTTTTTCTGAAACAGCAGATGGACAGACCTCATGAGTACGTGCCCAGCTCTCGTGCTTCGCTAGCAGAAACCTAGCGCAGTTCATCCTTACTTCTGAGATCTGCCTGCCCTCTGACAGAAAATACAATTACCGGGATAAACGGGACTTGTGACCAGAGGCTTCAACACGCCATCCAGTGACTACAACACGTCATCTGAGCCACAGTAACCAGCCATCTGCACATCTCCAACCCAACCCCAAACACGATGCAAAATGTGTTAGCTCTACGTATTTCATGGAGATTTAAACCAAGGACTCTTACCTCACGTTTGCCAAGGGAAAGGAGTGCGCCCAGTCGATTACTGCAGCTCAGCTGATGCATCGTGACTTAGTAAGTGTCAGTAACTTAACCACATGTCTGAGTCCCCAGTGGCAGGATCAGGCTATAAGTTCTGAACCAAAGCATATTAATCACCAAAGACCCACGAGACCTCACTCCCTTGAATTTAGTGGGTGTGCTAAAGTCAATTTGCTTGTTACGGACAAGAGCAAGAATTTAATGATTCTGCCTTTAAGCAAATAAAACCCCTCTCACATAAATTCAAGCTGTGTCTGTCCGGTCAGCTCTCTCGTGCTCTTGTGAAGGATTTATTTCTCTGAGGAGAGAAGGAAAGGAGGGAAAACAGTTCCTTAGGGAAATCTAAGGGAAATCTTAAGTAAATCCCAAGCAGAATTATTTTTGCAGTGTGTATTTGGCAAAATTGCTTCTGGGTTCATCCTTAAGTTTTAATATTAAAACAGATTCTGAGAAACAAGTTATGTGGACAGACACTGAAGCACGAGACAGGCTTCTGAGGAGGACAGCTTAGCTGCAAAAAGATGCAACTTACAATTCTTCTAGTAATTCCCAAACTATAGGGTTAAATGAGCAAACCAATTCTGTGGCTCTGCTGGTCCATGCAACCTCCCACTAGAGAACACCAACATTGTTGCAGTTATCTCCCCAGCTCAGAAAAAACCCAGCCTTCTCTGAGCTGTGCTTTCACCATTTTTAAAGCAATACATGGCTTGTTAGGAAAATTCCAATTATTTAGAGCAACATTTTCATTTACCCATAAATTAACATAGTAAACAGCACAACGCCAGTGACAACTCCCAGGAGATTACTCGGTAAGGAAGACAGAAGTAATGCACCCAAAACCTGCAGGCAACATCAGTCTCCTCCAACTGGAGTGACAGGCTTGTCTCAAACTGGTTTATGGCAGAGAGGAACATTCCTAGTGCTGGAGTCTGTAAACCTTAAAGGAATAGCCCCAGAAAAATCAGTGGCTCAGTCAGAGGGAAGAGATGACTTGGGGCTGCATGGTACAAAATGGGGGAAGTCTCCAAGAGCCCTCTGGTTCACGGACCATTGGCAGTTGCTAAGGCTATGGCCAGGTGAGAACCTGGAACTGAGCTGGAGCAATTACAGTCGACACCAATCACCACAGATGGGGTGCAGAAAAACTGTTCTCAAGCCTCTCAAACTCAACAGCAAGCACTTGTCTGAGCCCACCCCAAAGGGACACCAACGGTCAGAGAGGCAGGGAGTCCAACGCTAAGAGGAGGAACGGCCGTAACCGGCAGGGAGCGGATGACAACAGAGCGCTGCTTCGCAACGCTGCCTTCTGAAGAGGAAGGGGTCGGGTTCTCCATTTACCTTGACGACCGGTGGCGTAGGAGGCACCACGGGCATTATCGGAGCAGCAGGCGGAGGGGGAGCAGCGGTGGGAGGGGCAGTGACAGGCGGGACATTAGCAGTGATGGTTGGCACAGGGGTGGCAGCAATGACGGGCGTCTGAGACACGGCTGGAGGGACGTTCTGGAACGGGGCCGGCGGGGAGACGGAAGACACGGCCACTGCTTGCTGCGCTCCTTTCAAACGACAAAGGGAAAACGCACTGCGGTGTACTGATGGTTACAAGTGCCAACAAGACATTGGGAACAAAGTGACGCTGGTGTTGCTGGACCGTGCAATCATGGGCTTGGCAAAGGCTCCCAGTCTAAGGCCACAGGAAGAGCATGAAGGACACAGGGTGATTTCTGTGGTGCTGTTACCCAGGAGTCAACAAAAACATAGAGAAATCACCGACCTAAGTCCTTGTACCACGAGCTTTAGGCCAGCCACATGCAAGCTTTGCACATGGGGTGTGCGCTGCTCTGGGACAGTCCTCACCCCTCCTGTGCTCTCAGAGCTACTCTGTGCTCAACAAAAAAGCAGGAGTTCAAGGACAGGTAACAAAGGAAGACGGCTCTTTTGGACAGACATCAATCTGTGTTTTAACTACGTGGGACAAATGGTAACAACCACTCCCCCAAGGCCAGCTAAACGCCCAAGAGTCCCACGCACTTCAGATTTGCCACAAGTTATACAACAAAAGAAACAGAGCTGGAAGCAGAGCCTAAGTCCCCTGAAAGCCAGGCAACTATCTCTTGTGCTAGACCTGTCTACTAGTGTAAAGTTAAAGGGGGCAAATCGAGTAATAACCGAAGTATCAATAGCCTTCTATGTTTTTATAGCAGCTTTTATCATGTCAATATGCTAAAAAGACACATCATCACAAATTTCTCGGAGCTTGGATGAAGCTGTAGCTTAATTTGGCACCTGAGATGTGGAAAACAAAAGAGGAACAGTTGACTTTCCCAGAGCAACAATTAGACCTTGTTTACAGAAAAAAAAAAATTGCCACAGTTTAATTCAGCCCACACAAGCTCATTTATGAACTGGTTTACTGTGCTTAGACATTTTAGTCCTAAGTCCATTTAAAAATCAACTCTAGGTAAGCTGAACTAAACTCTAGTTTCTACTGGCACAGAAGGGTCTACACAGCCTTTTGCTATGGCTTAATAAATCCTTTCTGTTGATCCTTATTCTACAATGTTTCAACCATCTGTGAAAAAAAAAAAAAACAAACCAAAAAACCAAAAACATTATTCTGTGTTTAGGGGACTGGCAAGACTTGAGTCCAAGCCTCTGCTGTGTCAGACTTCTGCCAGGACCTTGGGCGAGCTGGATAAACCCAGGTCTAGGAAGGCATTCTACGCATGGTCTGTCACTTGCAGCAGACTGGCACATCTACTCTGTCACCTCCTGCCTTGGTTTCTTTTTTGCATACAGGAAGCAACAGCACTGCCCTCCCGCACCGAAGCGCTGCGTGGGTGGGCAAGTCACAGATGGCGAGATGTCTGTGTGGCAAATGCAGAGTGGCCCTAAGACAGACAAGCCCTGAGACACTGGGTGAACATTATCGAGACATCTCACACTTTCCACTGCTTTAGCCGTCAGACTACACGCTCCCTTCCCAGACTCTTTGCTGTCTGCAAAGCCAGGCAGCTTGGAAGGTGGGTCAGGCCTTGGCAACAGGCTCCTAACATTTATTGTCACTGGAGAGGGTTAATACCTGCACTCTGCGTGCCTGCTGATGGCTTGCGACCTTTGCCTTTAGGAACTGGGGGTAATAATTCGACTTCCTCCTGAGGCATCTGGGCAACCTTCTGCAGAAATATCTTCTCCAGGGCTTGGGCCATGAGGACGATGTCGTCTGTGGGCTGCGGAGAGAGGAATACAAGCCCATGCTGTATCATCCACATATGAGAAGCAGACAGGTTCAAGATCAGGCACTGAAATCCCCAGTGACACTGCCCTTCAAATAAATGATGGTATCTCAGCTCCAACAACAGACAGACTAGCTCTTCCCCCTCCTTGCGTGCTACCCTCTGGTCCAGCATGCAATAATTACAGCCTCTAAGTACGCTGCATCTAGAGTTATCAGCACTTCAGTAGGAGCCTGATAACTAGCATCCTGTGCAACAGAGTGGAAGCAGCAAACTGGAACAGATGAGCTGCCCTCCCCTGCTTGCCAGCAGGTCCAAGAGAGAAGTGTAAACACACACTGTGGCTCAAACTAATTAATTTGTTTATTGCAGTTTGTTCTCCAGTATGGGTCAACAATGACAAACCACTGTAGAAAACATAATACAAAGAACAGAGGCTTTTAACAACCTAACAAAACGGCAAACAAGCCAAACCCAAAATAACAATAAGCAATCTAAAGGTAAGCATGGATGAGACACAGGCAGAGAACAGAGTTACACTTCCTGAACTGCTCTCTGCTGCTGAGATACACCATTTGCTGCTAGACAGCCAGAGTAACACGTCACACTAACGCCCCCCAGGACACCTGCAAAGCACTACATAAACCATAGCTCATCTTAAAAGAATTCCCAACTGAAAATAAAAGGACTAAAAACTCGCTACGTAACCCCAGAAGAGAAATCTACCTATAATTAAAAGGAACGTTTGCCATTTTAACTAGTCTGGGGGAAGAAAGAGAGAGCACAAAGACAGCTTTGTGCGTTTCAAGTAATGTGGTTGCAATTAGTGGCATTTCAAATCCTCGCGAGGAGAGCCCGGAGAGCAGCAGAGCTGGCCCTGTTCAAAACCTGCACTGTAACAGTTGTAGGTGGGTCTTTTCTAGGCAGTGCCCCAGCGAAAGGCTTGTCTCGGCTCTTTACCTTGTTGTAGATATAACAATTTGTAAACATGGTGTTGAAATCCTGCATACATTCACTGGCACTCCAGTAGTAGTTATGTTCCAGGCGCTTCTTGATAGTCCCCATGTCCATGGGGTTTTTTATTATCTTGTGATAATCCTGTTGGAGAAACAGGAAAGATGTTACATCTCCTGATACACAGAGTGTTGTTCACATCTCCCTCTAGTCCCAGTTTTCTCCTCATTCCCCCTCCCAAAAACGACACAGTTTTTTGTGGAATTGTAAATTTCACCTTGGCTTTTGTTAATTTTGTAATTTTTTGTTAATTTTTGTAGCTGTTTAGTCTGTCACTATTACAATGTTGACTACAAAGCCCAAGAACTCCTTCCACAACCACCAGTGTCCCCCAGTGCCAAATGCTCAGAAGAGCATAGGCTTCAAGACTATGGAACTGGACAGAGGTGGGAGGATGGGTGGAGACACGCAGAAGTAAACAGAGGCAAGCTAGGAAGGAAGCCCTCCGCGTGCTTCAGCTGCTCCAAGGCAGCTGGGCTGTGCGCTCTTCTCTTCCCTCACTAAGTGGGGGCCAGTTTTCTCCCTCAGAGACCTGCACCTCTCCAGCTCTGAAAGACATCATCATCATCATCATCATCATCATCATCTAATTCAGTGAGTTTAAGAGCGTTCAAAGAAATCCCCCAAAGCAACCTAACCATTCTGATCCAGTGATCAGAAAACTGACCTCCCCAACACAAAGCTTTCCGAGACCAGAACACCGAGCAGAAGGTGATAGATAACGTACCGGCAAATTCAATTTAATTGCATCAACAGGTTGGTAAAAAGGCCAAGCAAACTGATGCTTCCACAAGGTCTTTACCACAACATTTTGCATATACTGCAACTGGTTGGTTTTCCGGCCAGGCTTATTAGGATTAGTGACCTCCGGAGGCGGCGGATTCACAGGGCCCTGAGGAGCCTGGATTGCTGATGTGACTGTCGACATTTTCCTGCTCTTGCTCTCACTCGCTGTCACAGCAGCAGCAACTGGGAGATTTTCTTTCTTCCGTTATGCTCCCTGAATGGGACTGACATCCCATTTCCAGGGTCCAACCATACAACCTAGATCAAATGAGAGGAAGAGGACAATGAGTAAACACAGATACTTGATGCAGTTGTGTTCAGACTCTTCTGCTGTTTAGGGTTTGAACTCTGGCTCTTTACCCCATCTGCTTCGTTCCTTGTAACACACTTTATCTTGATGATGGGCACAGTTCAAGACACAAGTGACAGTGGAACAGCAATGACCAAGTTAAAACCTGCAGAGAGCCAGTAAGCTTCACAGGACTAGTTCTTGCTTTCTCTGGCTCAGTGAGCATCTTCATGAGAAGAAAACACATGGGGTAGCGTGCAAATACGGTTAGGGAACACAGTTAGGATGTCATGCAGGGACTCCCATGAACGTTCTGATCCAACCTAGTAAACCCATAGCTTGCAGCTCTATGTAAACTTAACTACGTTGTCTCTAGACCCACACTGGCTGGCACCGAGTCAGCTTACCAGTCTCTAAACTGGTAGTTAGTCTAAAATCCTGCATTCAAGAGCAGACGACAGCTGCCAGAGGAGCTCGATCCAGAGAATGGAAGAAGGAGCAGAGGGAGGTGCTGTGAACATTTGTGAATGAAAGGTGTCACCAGAAACATCCTAACATGAAGTGATCTGCCCTTTGAATCTCATAAATGTCTTACTCTATCCCTTACTACAGGTACCTGACTGGGAACATCGTTTCATATGGAAGTGTCAGTATAAACTGTAGCTAATGTAATACTAATATCCCATGACCCGGCTAAGAGAGCACTGTCGTGCTCTCTCATAAAGACACATGCAAAATACAGAAGGAGACACTATCACATTATTTCATTCTATGTTTTCCCCAGCAAACTGCAGGGAAAAGAAATGGTGTAGTATCACTCTGTCTTCTATACCATATGGTAAACAGCTTTGCTATGTCATCTTCCATAAACTTTTGATATCTCAATTCACATCAGGACTGCAGCTACTCTTCTCGTGGCAAACAGATCACAATCACTTTAGAGAAGCAAATTATTTCAGAAATGTTCAGAAAGCCACACAAATACTCTCACTAACATATGCTTCTTGGCTGCACAGAGAAACATGAGCGGAGACAGAAGCTGCAGTAATCCAGGAAGGAGGAGAGAGCAGGCAAGATGTCCTAGGAGAAAAAACCCAAAAACTTGTTTGATACATCCCTAATCATCTCTACTGAGTATCTGGACTAAATAGAGAGCATCTGCTTACCCTCTGAATTGCTGATTAGATGATGGCAAAAAATAAACACAGCTAATTTGGGGGATTTTTACAAAGACAGATGTGTACAAACAAACAGATGTGCAGCAGAGAGAGATGTTTAAATATTGGTCTTCTCAGGCTTGCCGAGGTAGCAGAGGCACTTGCATTCCAGTGGCCAGCTGCTGCCCCAGCAGCTCTAACCAGGAGGACACTCCACCACCCCAGTGATGTTGTGGCATGGGGAAGCACACCGTAAAGCAGCTGGTGCTCCAGGTGCCACAGCCACCAGGGACACCAGAGTGCTCCGGGTGCTGTGGTAACTGGGTGCACCTTGCCATGGACCAGCTTAGCTTGGCTCAGAGGTGTCCCTGGCTCCAGAAACCAGATCTGGTTTATTTCTTTAGAGTTAATTGTACAGAGTTTGGTTTTGTTTTTTTTTTTTTTTTTTTTATAGTGCTCCTATGGAAAATGAAAATGTTAAAAAACCTAAACCAGCTCTGTGTGTGAGTACATGTGCTTTTGTGTGCAGAGAACGGACAAGACCAGCGCTGACTCTGCCACCACCCATTACATTCCAAGAACGTAGAGAAGGCAGAGATGACAGTAGGGCTTCCCTGTGCCATGTATATGGCCTCTGGGTCCCCATTCTTTGATAGCTCAAGAGCCCAGCTTAGTAGTTCAAAAAGGATCAGTCTCTGTTCCCCAGCTCTTGCATCCGATCGTGCTGGTCGTGCAGGGTGATCACCAAGCAGCAGCCAAGAGGGGCACTGGCATCCTCTGGGCAGGGAGTCTCAAAACTAGGCTGTTACTTGGGATTTCAGATTTGGAAGAAACTGGGGAAGAATTTTCTTCTGATGTTCCATCAACTCAAAGCAGCAGCAGAAATCTTGTAAAATGCAATCTTCAGATCAAGGGGGGCAGAACAGAGAAAGAATTACAAAGAAGAAAAGATAATGAGAAAGTTTCACTCAGTCTCCTCCCGGGCAGCTCTCTGCATGGATTTCAGACCCCAAGGCCTCTGAGCAACATCTATCATCCAAGTGTACTCAACGCTGACTGCAGGCCCCTAGTGACCACCACTGAAGCATTTTGTTTGCTGTCTTCTTGATTAACAAACTGAACCCAATGCAAGGATTGACAGGAAATTACATGCCCACAGAGAGCAATTCCTCCTACTACAGAGCATTTCAGTCACAAGTTTGAAACTGTGCAGCGTAACTTAAGTCTTCCCTTTAAATAACCTAAGGTTAAACACAACAATTCTATTTTCATTTGAATTTCTTGATGTTCTCCTACCTCTCAAACTCCATTTGATAAGGATTTTTAAAATAATTTTTATTAAACCCCAGAACTGTAATTCAAAACCCACAGATCTAGCTCCTTTCGCTCCTAAACTCCCTCTCTGACCTTAGCCGAAGGCGTTCAGTATCTTCACGCCACAGCTCCTCTGGGTCATGGAGATAGTGACAGTTCCTTTCTGTCTTGCTCTGCTCCACCCTGCAGGCTCTGCAGGACATGCACTGCCTCTTCATGTGCGCATTTTGATTATTAAGCTTAAACAAGGCTTGTGTAGTCCACATAAGAGAGGCATGTAACAGTCATCGGTGACACAACTCAGAAATGATTTTAATTAAGAACATTACCAAAAGCAGGAGGGGCAGAATCAAGACAGTCAACCCAGCTAGTTCCCTGACAGATCCTCTTTAACTTGCATGCTCTAACTCATTGGTTATTACAACCACAAGTGACTACAAACCCCAAACCCCTTTGCAGGACTGTCATTTAAATGCTGGATCCTGCAGCTGAAAGGCAGAAAAGCTACGTGGGCTATCTCAGCAGCGCTGGAAGTATCTGTTCTTGGCATAAATACAGCTTTAATGTGCCTGGGCCTCACTGCACACTTTTAACCCTTGGTCCATCAACTTCCTCATCATTTGCTGGGGAAGAGGCTTTGATATCAGATTTTTCCTTCATTTTTAAAGCTAAAAAAAAAAAAGTTTCTACATCCATTTCCTTACTTCTTAAATTCCAAAAGAATATTCTTTTTAAGAATGTATAAAGTAGGATTGTGAGGAATCTGGAAGCTGGGGCACAAATGCTCTGGAAATGACCAAAAGCATGACACTGAATTCAGAGAGGCCACTGCCCTGCCTGAGAATTCTAGCAGTTGTCAGATCTTATTTATCAAACGAGGAAAGTGAGAGGCATGACCATCCAATGTCTCAACTTACCATGCAAATCATCCAACACAACACCTAAGTAGACTCACACACAAAAACCAAGTAAGCTTTACACAAACTGTCCCACAACTACCAAGTAGAATCAAGATACACAGCTCCAGTCTCAGGACTTCAGCATCTACTGCAATTGCATTAGTATCAATAATTGTTGAAACTGTTAGGGAGCCCCGCTGTCAGCTCTACAAGGGACTGTACAAGCCCAGAATGAAGACAGCCTCAGCCAGCCTTGGCACAGACACCATGTGCTTCTTCCAGTGAGGGCCTACGGTTGGACTTTGTTTTGCCCTGGAGTACTAACTTCCTAAATTTAAATTTTTAATTTATTATTTATCCTGTTCCTCAGACCTGTAACGTTCAAGTAACAGAAGGCGTTCTTCATTTTTCTGACTACACATGTAGAGATTCTATATTAAAAATATAAAGTACTCCCTTTTGCTGTCACACGCTGTGCATTTCTCCTCCTTCTTACTCATCCCAGTCTGGGACAATAACTAAAAGCAAAACCAAACTCTCAAATAAATCTTGCTACTCTGGAGTTTAAGTCTGTTCTTTTGTTCTAAGTTGCAACCTCAGTGCGGCATCCGGCAAAGCTACAGGGTCTGGCACATCCCTCAGCCAAACCAGTCACCAAAAAGAAAAAAAAAAAAAAAACCCAGCTAGGTTGGAAGGATTTTTTTTCTCTCTCCTTTCATTGAGTTGCTTGGATGGGTCAGCCAGTGGAGAGACAGTTGGCACAGAGAGAACATGTTAATAATTCCCTGTACTAGCAGGATAACATTTTCCTCAGCTGATGCAGCCCACAGACTGTCTGCAGCGGTGGAGACTATTTTAAAAGAAGCTATAAAGCCCCATGAAATGTGCAGTGTGCCAGTAAGCCTGCTGCTGCAGCTAACGGCTCTGCCACTTCCTTTGGCAGCGCCGAACATTTAACGGATGGCTCACTCACTCCCTTGCTGCTGTTTGTGCAGTACAGGATGGTATTTGTTTTGATTGCAAAATTAGAAGGTAGCAAGCTTTGCGTTAGCATGAGCCCAACAATTCTTTTTTATCCCCCTGTGGTATAATATTTCTGCAGTTACTTGGACACTGATCAAAAATTGGCACAATTCCAGCCCAGTCGGTAACATAAATCTTCCCATCAGGGTGAATTACCAAGTTTAAGAGATGTTTCCTGACCTCATCTTTATCTCTACATTATTATTCACATTACAGTAGCAGGCGGCCACTGTGCGGAGAGCAAGGTCCCTCTGTGCTCGCACTCTGCAGACAGAGCAATCCCCTGTTCCTACCTCGAAGAACTGGCGCTCACAACTCACACTTCAAACCGTGGTCAAGTGACGTGCCTGGGGCCACACAGTGAGCTGAGAGCAGAGCCCTGAACCCTGGCCAGTGCCTGGCCCCAGTTTCATGAACCAGCCCATCAAAGAAACAGCACCTCTGAAGCAGCACTGCTCTCACAGGCGTGGAAGGCAGCGACTGAGTCTTTCTGAAGGTAGGATGGAGCCAGCAGCCAGAACCACACTGAGACAGCAGGACAGCTGGAGCAGGCGTCCTCACGCTGCTGCTCCAAGCATTACTCCCCCACATAGGCTCCTCGTAGCCACCAAAGCAGATGCTCGGTGCCTTTTTACCCGACAGCAGCAATAGCTGGAAGCTTGGTCAGATCTGCCACCATATGCTACACTCCCTATCTCAAAGAAGCAGCAGGCCCGTGACTATCTCGCTCAGACTTTGTTATGACCTCAGGTGGGATTTAGCGCACTACTGTACCCCTCAATGCAACCTTCAAGGCAGGTAAGATTATGAATCCAGGGTAGCTGTATCTATTTCATTCTACAGTGGGCTACACCACCACTCCTCCAGGCTCCTCAGAAGGAAACAAAGCTGGTGGATATCTCCTTTTCCCTCCTACTCTGCCTCCCTTTCCCTTCTCAGTCCCATAGAGGAACTGAACCTCATGCAGCTTTCAGTACCTACTAACTCCACGTCAGCAGGGAAGTTCTCTTCAAGCTCAAGGGGTCCGTGATGTGAAAGCAAGACTTGAGGACAGCTGTGTTGCTTTACCAGCCAACACCGACCTGGCAGACACACACACTATAGAAAACAGGCCACCCACTCAAGACCTGGGGATGAAGCATTTGCACTTGGCTTCACTGCGAGGAATGGGAATTTGGCTTGTGAGTGCCCCTACGGCACACTGCAGTTTTTCATTCTAAAATACTATTCGGCTGTCCCTGTTGTCCCCCAAATCATTAATTCCACACATCAGAGATTTGCTTTTCATGCGTATTATTTTGAGCAGAGCTCCAGTAACATCCTGAGACTGGGACATGCAACTGTGTCCTCAACCTACCTTTGAATGAGGGAGGGAAAAAGATCACAGAAGATTAAGTTAGTTCCTTGGCTTTTGACTTGGTTAGTTTAATGCTCATCAGATTATGCAGATGGATCTCCCACCCTTGGTCTCTCCTTGGCTATTATAAGAGCAGGTGTTTCCTCAGTAAGGAGCCTGTGGGTTCCTAACCAGTAGATAAGAATCAGCCAGAAGCAACTGGTAATTTCAAGGGCCTTCGGTTCTGATACAGACTCCCCGTTCCAGGCAAATCAGGCTGCTTTAAGATGTCTCACGTCATGCCTTCAAAAACAGGGGTACCCAAAAGTCACTTTATCTTGACTATAAAAGCACTGGGGACTTTTATAAGCAGTATTCCAGGCAACTCAAATAAAACGATGGTCTTTCTGATAATTACAAACCAGAGTATTTCTCTCCACCGAGCTGCTAACACCACAGGAAGCACCTTCTGATCAAGTCTGAGCAAGAATTGAGATGCATGTCGCATACCTCCTGCAACACACAAATCATACTGGGCTCAACTGCTTTCTAAAGGCTGCAGTTTCAAGTGCAGGGAGTGAGGTTTCCCACTAACAAGTCCATTTTCATAGCTTTGAATTTGCTTTTGAGAACAGTTTAAGTAACTGCCTCAGCTATGGCTCAGGTATGGTTGATCTTGTTTTGGATTGCAGAGGACAGAATGGCCTCTGGACATTTCTTCCAGCCTTACTTTTTTGTGATGCTCAGAAAACACAGAAACAAATTTTAAGTCAGACATATGTTGGTTTTAGGCAAGCTCTTGAGTTACACACAGTTTCACTAACAAGGCTACAGGAGGAAGGAAAATCATGAGTGGTTAAAGAGCTTACTCTGTGTTGGATTCCTGACTGGAGGAGTTCAGCCAGCTTTGAGATCTGACTCTGCAGCAAGGATTGGACTGAGATTTCTGAAATAAAGTGAACTTCACTTGCAAAAAATCTTCCAGGAAGTACTTCAGCAAATTAACTGGGTGACCTATAATGAAAATGTTAACAAACGCTTAGTTGTAGCAGTGGAAACAAGCATCTGTGAATAGGTTTCAGAGTACAAAGAGCTTGTGCACTTCAACACTCTGGGAAGACAAGTCAAACCAACAGGATGGGGATGGGTAGGTGCTTCACAGGGAAATGCTAGTGGCTGTGCCTCTCACAACAAGAATACACCAATTACACCTTTGTGGCAATGAGAAAGGAAAGCGTTGGGCTGTTTTCAGACTCCATTTTCATAATGGAGATTTGGCACGAAAAAGAAAGTGTTTGGGAGAATCGCACGCCTGGGCAGAGTCTGCTTGTGCCATTTCTTCCTAGAGGGGAAAGGTGGAGATGCAGTGAAATTACCTTGCATGACCCACAGGGCTGAACCCACACCACCTCATCGTATGGGGATGAACCAGAGACAATCCAGAGAGCAGGCAGCCAAGGTTTACAGAGAAAGAAGGCGAACCTGCTTCTGAGCATATTCTCTCTTACCTAGTGCACTGCAACACCCCTGATGCTTGTGTGGTAATTTCTAGCACTTGTAGGGGTTACTGCAGTCCCTCAAGAACCCTGTGCAGCAGAAGCCCTGCAGCCTTGGACATTAGTCAAAAAGGCAGCACTGGAAGGTGCTGGCACATGGCCACATGGCTCCCAACACGTCAGGACCAGGATGGGGGGGGTGGGGGACCTAAGGGAGGCAGGAACATGGCTGAAGGCACATTGGAAGTATGGTATAAACCACAACACAGACAGCAACCCAGTCCTCCTCCATGATTCAGTAACCACTTCAAGCCCCATCCTGCTAAGTACCAAGCAACTTTCCCCTCTCAGGGAGTTGTACGGTTTCTGTGGCTCTGCGCCTCTCCGCAGAGGGTTTTGCAGACTTATCACCCACAAGATACATCTAATTGGTCAATCAAGATAAATCTCTGAGGAAGGTTTAGGCAAAGACAGAAACAAACTCAAGCTCTCCACACTTTTTGCCCCCTCTACCTGGGTCAACCTCATCTTTAGCTTTTATGGAGAGATAAAACGACAAAGGAGGTTAAGTGCCAGATATCTGGGGATAGAGAGTCTGTTGAGGCTGATCAGACCTGTGGGTGCTCCCATTGTTGCAGTTACAGTAGCTAGGAGAGCTGATCTAGTCAGTGCCGCCCAGCCCTGAAGACACATCCTCTCACTGCAGAATTGCTGCAGAATGTGAACCCAGCTAGAGAAGTCCCATTGCGCAAGCATAAGGTGTGCAAGAGCACGGAGATAGTGTGCTCTTTCCTCACATTTCCTAAAACACCACAAAAAAAAATTGTAGCCTCGTCAAGAAAAAGAATCGTCACATTTACACGGAACTTGACCAAGGAGGGGAAAAAAGTTTGGTGATCCCAAATTCAAACCTTGCTAATGGACATACCAAAAGACTCTACAGATTTGGCCACAATTTCTTAAGACTGGCCAATTCTGCAAATTCAGAGCTGGCACAAATGCTGTCTACTGGATGCTGCCTTTGTTATTCCACCTCTTGACGTTTCTGGTATTATCAGTTCAAACTTCACAGATGGACTCAATCTACCATTCCACCTCTACTCACCCTCACTTGTGCATTCAAATCCACACTTCAATCAGAACTACAAATCCATTTCCTCACTTGGGTTTGAACAGCAGCCACCCTTCATTAGCATCCTTCATGTCAGCATTCCCAACTGCTCTGCAAGTGGGAGACTGAAACTGCACGAGAGGCTGATGTTCCTTCACTCCGAACTTGATTGTAATAGATCTCGGTGGCAGGAAATCTTTGGATTCCTGCTTGCCCGGCCAGCAGACAATACTGCCATAGCACAAGGAGCACAGGACGAAAACCTCACTTGCTGAGAGCTGCTAAAAAGAACATCTACAAGTCCAGGAGCAACAGGTCCATCCTGGACGCAGCACTGAAGTGACCAGCGAGCAGGCTGAAGCTGTTAATCATTTTGGTACTGGATGATGCTGCCGAACAGTCTTAACCTGATACTGGCTTCAGCAGACGTCAGGCTAGTGTTCCTTTTGCTTGCTTTCCTTCGGGAAGCCAAACTGTCAGAAAGGAACTTATAGAAATACTACTGAGCAGATAAATTGGAAGAAGAAACAGGTAACGAACCTACCCACTGTGGGAGAAAGCAAAACATAGGGAAAGTCAGTTAAAGAAACAGAGGAGGTCAGTATCAGGACCTGCCTCCTTCAAAGGTCTGTCTCCTAATTCCCCTCTGTCCATCCGTTACTTTACAGCCTGCTTTCTCCAAAGCATGGCTTATTCAACACAATACCACTGCATATTCAGCCTGTGACTTCAGAAATCAGTTTTGCCAATTTCAGGTCAGCAAACCACATTCAGTTACATTATTTATCAAACAACCGAACGAAAACCCGGTACCCTGGCACAGGCCCAAGTTTCAGATGATACGTGCATAACATAAGCATTTTAGGTACACCCAGTAAAGCTTAACGTGGCAACACCCGCACAGGCTTCAGAACTCCTAATGGGATTATTGTACGACTACACCCTCGCAGGGTTCTCTTTTCCTGCTTTTTAAAGGATGTGATCTGCACAGTTAAACATTTGCGTTCTGAAAGAGTCTGCCCTTCCCCTTTTTAATCAGCATATGGTGCTCTGTGCACTTTTACAGTATAAGAAAAAACCCTCAAACTCACTCTATTTGATTCAGCATACAGTGAATAAATTACACACAGTCTTTCCACAACAGGCGCTGACATGATTGTTTCTTTTTCTGCACTTTGATTTCTAAAATGAGATATTCTTGGACACAAAGCATTTTGAAGAAAGGGCAGAAAAAAGCACGAGCGTGGATACTCTCCTGCTGGGCTGGGCGTCTCCTGAAAAGAATTACAAAAAAAAAAAAGAAAAAAAAAAGAAAAAAAAAAAAGGGGGGGGGGGGGCAGCTACAAACCAGGATGCTGACACCTCAGCTCAGCTCCTGACACCCCAGTGCTGTAGGCTTGTCAGCTCCCCACTTGCGAAACGGGGATATGAATATTCCCACTGCCATCCCCAGTTAAAGTAATTAGACTTTTCTCACGCATTCATACATTAAAACCTTCTCAGTGTTACGGTTATACCAAATTTTAAGGAAAACCAAGCACACGCACAGAGCCACCTATATTTACAAGGTGTTCAAATACCCTAACTTAGGTTTCTGAAACACTTAACTGTTCTTTCCTAAGCACAACACTAACTGTCATTTGAAAAAACTGCAAAGCTAGAACTGCCACCTGCATTCCCCCTTTCCCAACACAGTGCTCTATAAACACGTTTCTAAAAGATAAACCACAGTACCCAAGAGGTCCTTCAGGACACCTGTTAGGGAAGAGGGTTTAGATACAGCCACACTCCACTTCCAACTGAATTTGAGAGGCTGCATTTAACAGAAAGATGACATTCTCTTAGTGAAACTAAGCACAAAGTATTCTGAGCATACAATACAGAGCCCTTGCAGACAGCTTTCAATTGCTGTGTATTACCTATTTAAAGGATCATTTTCTGCTCTGTGTACCTAATAACCCAGACAGCAATTCTCCCTTGCATCACCAGTACTGCACGGCCATGTATCAGTACTATTAATATCATTTTCGAGTGCTACAGATGTTATCCTTACAGGCAGCTCCATGCAAACAGCAACAGAGAAGACAGACTTCTAGAAGATAGATCCCTATGTTAATTTGTTAGAAGCATTTCACAGTACGTAGCAGAACCAAAGTGATTCATTACAGAAAATACCTTCTATCATCAACAGACCTCCCTTGCGCACTTCTTGTGCTCTAACGCTTTCTCCTACTCAATTTTGAAATGCATTTTTATGTATAAAAATTATTAAAGTTACTAATTTGAAAAAGAACAGATTTTAGGACAAAAGCATTAAAAGTATAGTAAGAACAGATGAGTTGCCACCGGTTTAAATCACACTCTGGGTTCACAGCTACAGCACTGCAACTCTTCCATGCAAAGTCTACCTAAATCAATATATGACAATCAAAGCAGTTTAAGGAGATGAGCAATGAAATCAAAGTGATTGAATTAACAGGACATAAATATACTACTTGTTAGCTGAACCACAGTAACGTTACACTTGGTAATGGGGCAGAGTAAGTACACCCACCTACCAAGTTAATTACTGTAGCTTAGCCACGGAGGAGCAGTAACTTCTTATGCTGTGGCATCCCTGCCATTTACGACCACCACTCATCCCCTAAACGGGTTGCACTGACTTAGCTTTATCTGTTTCCAAACCAATTTAAGTGCCTCGTCACTGCACAAGCAATGGTGTCCCAGAATAACTCGGCACGTTAAGTTAAAGAGGACACAGCCAAACAAGCGCAAAAGGCTGCGTGCAGTCTCTGTTTCAGATGAAAAGCGCCTCGCTGATTTTACTGAGGTTGGGTAGATCCATAAATTTGCTCAGCTACGCAAAGAAGTTGCAGGTCAGCTAAGGTGTGAATAAACTGTGATTGCTAAGCTGCTGTCACTCCCTGAGAGGGCATCGGCACAGCTTCTGCTGCCTGAGTTTAGGCATCTGATTGAAACTCCCAAAGAGTCTGTGAGAAAGGGAAAAATTTGCATCTTAGAGTCTATTACCCCTTCCCTGTGCAGTGAGCAGAGGCTGCTAATCTGAGGGGTCCAATAAAGGCTGCTCCGCACTGCCAAACACACACGAGGAAGGTGGTCTCCTTCTGCACACCCAGAGGAACACCGACTGCTCGGGACAGACAGACAGGCTCCTAGCAGGAGGAGCTAAGCTTCCCCACGCACAGCGCCTGCTGGGAGCACCCATGGCTTAGCTTCCTACAGAGTGAGACCAGAGAAGCCCTAAGCCTCTCTTAAAGCTCCTGTATATAGATGAAGTTCAAATCAAAGGAATTATGACCATGACAGTGTGAACACAAATACTCTAATTTACTCCCATGTGGCTTAATCCTGTCCAGGAAAGGAACACCCTTTGAGCACACCGGCTGATGTGTAGTACCCACACACAGTCAAGCACCTACTGCAGCAAAAACCTGGGGGGAACATCCCCTCTTTCATGTGCTATCTTGAAGAGCTGCGCTTCAACGCTATTTCAGAGGCCCTAAACAGAACTGTAGCACCAACAGAAAAGTTGCAAAAAGGCAACGCTCTCCAGTAAGGAACAGCACTCTCCATGATTCCTAGACACAATTCTTGCACGTGCAGTAGGGAACATGCACATGCTCAGCTTTCAGCTTCTCTAATGGCCCGCAGTACAGCACAGGTCCTAAACCAGCCTTGATAAGCAAAAAGGCTGCGACATCCTACATCCCCTCCCAGCAAAACAACACAGTCCTGCAAACTCTGCACTTGCTTATAGCCAAACCCAGTGACCAGGGCAGCTTTAGAAAGCAGCTCTCTCTCGGCACGGCCACGATGGTTGGTTGGGAGAACCAGGCACCCTCCATAGTGTTACAGAAGGATAAACTGACAAGAGGATAAAAGACAGAGTCACACAAGGAGAAATGTGCCTTTCCTTCAATATCCGCTGGGTTTAGCTATGACCGGCGAGTTGCTCGCACAAAGTGCACCCCTGCTCGTGTAGCTATGTCAGTCACCAAGTCCTCTGCAAGAATGTCAGTGTGGCTGCATCTGTGAAGTGCTCCAAGTGCAAACTTGAAGACTGGAACAGTTCTGCAGGCCGGGAAGGAAAACTGTGATCCTTTTCATCTCTGCCTCTCTCTTCTTAAAGGAAAGTGAGGAGCAAACAGGATCATTCCCAAAGCAGATGGGTGTCAATCAGAACTGAGTCTAAATCTCCAAGTGCGAAGCTAAATGAAATCAGTTCAGCCAGGGCATTTTGTTCCAGATTGGTGTCCCACACACAGAAATTTCACCTCTGATTGTCTTTGCTACACCTCTTACATTGCTGCTGGAGAAAAGAATGTCAAGCCCTGGTCCCAGCAAAGGAGTGAGACAAATCTCTGCCCATTATCCATGTGCCTGAAATACTTCCAGATATTATGGTGTCTTATCAGACTCAAGCTGGAAACGGGCTGAGGCCTGGGAAGGTACAAAAGGAATCCAAAATATAGGCGAGTGTTTCTTCAGTCACTATCTTATCAGGAAGAACAGGAGAAGGAGTAATGACTAGCAGAGAAAGCAGCACAATGCAGTGAATTTCCACACTACTCTCCAGAAAAATTTAAATCCTTCTGATGTTGGCTTTAGCAACAGTGGGTTAAAGAGTTAGTGTGCCCCAAAGAAAGTTGTTCACCTCCAGCAAGCACTAATGACTGACAAAGACACGGGAATGTTGCAGTAAGATACTGTGGAATGAAAAGCTCAAGATGCACACATCCCTCCAAAGCGTCCTGATGGCTCACTGAGCAGCACAGCCCCTTCCCAATTCCCAGAGCTCTACTGCTTACAACAGTGTTCTGGGCTATCACCG
This sequence comes from Ceryle rudis, assembly GCA_033439905.1. Classification (NCBI taxonomy): domain Eukaryota; kingdom Metazoa; phylum Chordata; class Aves; order Coraciiformes; family Cerylidae; genus Ceryle; species Ceryle rudis. The sequence goes on from JAAGNO010010913.1 coordinate 41,191, forward strand.
GAGAATAATGTGGCAATTAAAAAACCCCAAGCAAAACAACACAAAACCAACCAAAACAAAAATCAAACAAACAAACAAACAAAACCTCACCAACCCAAAACCCAATAAAACCCCAAAGCAACACGTACAACAAAACAAAACATACAGTTCATGGTAATGATTGGGAAACCCACTGTGGACTAATGAATTTTGCAAATTAGCAAAGGAGCAACCGGGATTAAAGAGAGGGAAATAAAAAAATTCGACAACACTCAGATGCAAAACACTCTTTGTTCATTTATGTAGCAAAGCATAGTTCTGCCTGCGCTGAAAGCACCTGATAGCTTACCGAAGTAGAAAGAGAGTAATATATTTTGTAAAAGTAATTAAGCCTTTGAAACATGAGACATCACTACATCACTCAGCTGCTGCTTGGGAGAGGGATTGGACTCCGGAGTTGTTTGTGCTGTCAATGATCAGGCTCCCCGATTACGCCAGGGAGGAGGAGGGAGATTCTAGGAGTGCAGCAAGGCTTGGCTGGAAACCCACAACCCATGGCAGAAGTGCCTCCTTGGAAGTTAAGTAGTAAATGTTTAACAGTATCTTTCAGAACTCGTAGCAAGTAGAAGATGTGCCTCTAAAAACAATAGGAAGCCCCAGCCTTCACCAGAGCAAACTGCTTTATCCGTGCACACTCCTCCAGCTCACCTGGGGTAGAGACCCCCAGGCTGGATCCCCGGTCTGCAGACACGGTTTGCAGATACCAAGAAACCTCCGTGAGACTCCTCACCATTTTAGAGGGTGACTGAAGGATACAGTTTTAAACACGTGGTTCTTAAGAAAGAAGCATTTTGCAAGGTAATTATGAACTGCGATCAAAGTCACAGCGCCCAGTGCAACTGCAACAGCACAAAGAAACGAGCGGCTACGAAGCCCACTGAAATACTTGTGTTTGCAAGACACGAACAAAACCAGCCTTCTTTAGAGACAGATAGTGACAGCACTGCCACCCGGCACGCTTACCGGGCTGGAACATCAGGCTTCTTCACTATGCTTTTCTTCTAAAAATGTTTTAAATGACAAGAACTTAAGTTTTTGAAAGCACCTCTGTGCTTAAATGACACAAGTTTTATTTGCAGAAGCAACAGAGCCTAGTTTTTATTTGAAGATACCAGAACTAAAGCTCTGAAATCAGTTTTGAGAACAAACCTCAGACCCTTTACACTGCACGTGCATTCTTCCTTAATTTAAAACTCCGCACGCATAGGTCACTAAAACTAAAAAGCCTTTCATTGGAACAACTACTGTCTCAGCACTGAGCACCGCACAGGCAGTGAGAACAGAAGACAATATTGCAATCAAGCTTACGCTGAACACTGAATAAGACTGTTACCCTCTGCCCAACCCTTTTATTAAGCATTGTCTCAAAGCACTAAATACACGCATGAATGAGTATTTTTAACCCGGGTGGACTAAAGAGAAACAAATATACAATCTTAGCATTTATTTTTTTCCAAAAAGAAAGGCTGTGAGGTCAGGAGTTACTCTGATTCAGCAGGAGCCTCCTAGTATATTACTAAACCCCCCCCCCCCCCCCCCCCCCACACAAAACGAAAACACCACCCGGGGGGGCTGCGCGGGGGGGGGGGGGGGGGTGCACATTCCTGTACCCCCCCCAGGGGGGGGG